>JAKGSA010000299.1:149174-162456 GCA_033558755.1 Philaethria dido | reverse complement strand
CAGACGCTCGCGGTGAAGCCGGTAATGAAGCTGGTTGTATGCCCAACATGCAGTAAGGATCGCTAAAACCTAATAAAATATATGTATTTGAAATATTAAGTTATATGAAAACAATCTTTATGATTCGTAAGCTACAAACGAAAACACACGTTATTATTTTTTCGATAAAGTAGTTTTTTATATCACTTGATAAAATTCGAAGTTTAATTAAATAGCATTTAGTGTTTACTTGCAAAACAAACATGCAACTGTCGAAACAAAGTTCAGCATTCAGGAAATTCGATTCTAACTTTCCTTTGACGCTTAATCTCCAGCTTACAAAAGCTTTTCGAATTGCAGTGCAAGGTTTACTATTGTTATCGTAAAATATCTATAAAATAAAATATATTTATGTATTGATTTTCGCCATCGATAGTGGTGAAGTGGGATGGCGGCTGTAATCACTGTAAGTTTAATTTAAATTTAATGTTTGTGGGAATGATGTGAACGTGGCGTTGAGTTACGCAAATTAACACGTAATATCTCGAAGTCGGGAAATGTTAAATTAACAATCGTTAACAGCTTTACTTTACAATTCGCTTAAACGTCTAAAAATTAAGGTTATTTGGGAAGTTTATTATTGTTTTATGTTAGCGTAATGCGATGACTTCTTTAACTTAATGAATACTGTTTTTGTTTATTGTTTTGTAGTAACTACAATACTTAGTAGAAACGGGGTTTATCCATGTATATTTTACCTTATGATAACAAGTAGCGTAATTTGTTCTTACTTTCTATTTATCATACCAGCCTTTTCTAAATACACTTCCAGTTTTCTTCACTTTTGAAAGTTTCAGATAATTTACAACTTATCTGTACCTGTCCTACATACTGGAGTAGGTCGCCTTTTCATAGCATTGATCTTCTTCACATTCAAGTATGAGCTCCTGGTCTCTTCTTTTCATGTTCATTGTTCGTTTTCCATTAGAACAATGTGTCCCGCATAAATCTACTTTCTTCCTGCTATGACTTTCACAACATCATCACAACATAATCTTTGATCTTATTAAGTATGTTCCTTCTTAGATCGCATCGCTATCTCCATTTTGCTCTCTGCGTAAAGTGAAATTTGTCGCCATTTTATCTATTAAGATCATATTCTTGTCTCTCTATCAATCGAAAACTGACAAACTGCACAAAATTAGGGTATCCTATATCCTTACATTAATGTTTCCATCTTTCAATTATAAATATTTAAAGATCTTTTCCTTGGAAAGATATCTACGGAAAAGGTTTGTGGCATAGAAAAACTAAGAAAATATTGTTCTTAACTACTGTTGCGGAATCCCACATAACCCATTCGAGTCCACAAACGAGCGGGTATGTAACTTATTTCCTCACGTATAAAAAAAATGGCATATAAATCTTTTCAACCTCATAAAGCTCATTGTAATTTGCTAACCTATGCTGTTATTTTGGTCTGGTTATATTGTATTTTTGACATAAAATACATTATGAGCGTTTTGTAGTTTTTATTGAAGAAGTATTAGCAGAATGCAAAGTTAATGCATTCTGATAATATTTTTTCGATTGCCCACGTTGTCAATATTGCAATGATTATTGGTATCGGATATCCTATATACTCCTGTAAGTTGTAGCTATATCAAAATTAAATCATTTAGATCCAGTAGTTCTTGCGTGACTTTATGACCGATATACTCGTATTAACCTGTCTATTAATATTTATATTTTCGTGAATCTTTTATGTACAGAATTATTTTTCTATATACCTATTACTGTAAAAAAGAAATTGATAAGAAATATATTTATACGTACTAATTATTTTTCATCATTATTTTATAACAAAGAAGATTTTTTCTTACTTCGTATATCTAGATAACATTCCATGGATATCCTGTGTCATAGTCAGATTCAATTTCAGCACAGGAGCTTTTCAGACTTTTACATGTCAACTTCTGAGAACGTTGCGACCTTGTCCTATAATTCAATACTGGCCTGCCCTTATCTTACATAGGTAGACATTTATTGTTAAGAAATTTTATAAATGACAGTTTCTTTTATGTTTATGTCACCCAAAACAGTGATAGACCGCCAAGGTTGTGATATAAGAACAACAATGACTTGATTATTTATATTTACTATTCATATTTACTTTACTTGGTATATAGTATGTTATAAAATAAGCATGCATTATATGAAGTTTAAAAACAGTAGTGGTTTCAGTTTTTTATTGTAAAAGTGTTAAAGCGTCTGTCTGTAAACAAGACGGCTGTGAGAATAATATTTAAATTATTTTTATATAGAGATATAAAGATTTTGATTAGAGCAGAGGCTCTAATCAAAACAAAGTGAAGTTGAATACATTCTTTAGTTTACACACAATGTCTCGATTTGGCGCGGAAAGTCTTGGACATTAAGTCCTCTTTGACTATCGTGCTTTGTAGGAAAAAGCATGAAGTTGTAATAAAATATTAGATAAAAAATATACGAGTAAGAGAATATCGAAGTTTCAATAACAACGTCTTTTCTCTTTCAGTAAATATTACAGCTCTCGATAGGTAACTAGAGTGTCGATTCTATATATGTAACAAAATAAAAACATGTGGAAGTAAATTTTATTAAAGTTCCCGTAGGTATTGAAATATGAAACAGTAGAGTAAAGCTTTCTGCCACTAAAAGCTTTGTACTATAAGCGATTTAGTATCCTTTGTGAATTTAACTGGATTTGACAGTCATGGTACAATAACTAACAAGTGAGTAATAAAACTAATATCACTAATTGACCAACGACGAATTATTATCTATCTCAAGTTAAAATCTAATAATAATATAATACCTAGTAACACAAAATAAAATAATATTTTAGTCTTAAGTCTATAAGCAGCAAGTGTGTATTTATAGCCGTGACATTTTATGAATATCATGTACAGTTTAATGTTGTTGCTTGAAAGTTTCTTGCCTTGGTAATTATTTTACATTTATGTAGGCGATCAACTACTATTTTAAAATAAAAAAGTACACACTTTTTTATTTTAATAGTAGTTGCTCGCAGCTTCGCTTGCATGAATTTTATGACGTTTGCCATACTATTTCCATTTACCTCGAGTGTTGGTTGTGATAAAAAAATGGACCCCAAAATTACCTTACCACGAGGAGATATTTTAGACCCTTAGTACATATGTTATTGTCTACATACGTTAGGAGCCAAGTTAATGTCTATCATACTGAACATCATAACTAAGGCGCCATTTACCCCTCCCTTAGAGTTTTGCAGGTCTATTATAGAGAGATTTCAGATGTTCCAGGTCATTAAATGTAAACTTTATTGAGCATAAAGGTAACATTATGTATTTCTCTTAAAGCTTTCCGTATATAAAGAAGCCATTTGTATATTTAAAATATTTAAGACATATATATGTCTTACTATGTATAATTTCTACAGTTGAACAAACTAATAGGAGTGGTTTCTTTTGAATTATTATGTTTAAATAAAATTTAAATATCTTACCATTAGCATCTTTTGCCTCCAACCCATCAGCTTCTATAACTGCACATCCCAAGACCACGGTAGGAGGACGCTCACTCCCCGCAGCTATAAGCGCACGTGCGTGAACATCAGACGCCACTTTGAAAGCCCGACGTGCATATTCTATGACTTCTTCTTTGTAAGTTGCAAATTGACCATCAGGTGCAGGTGCCCCCACGGCATTTTCAATACAATATAGAACCTAAAGAAAGGCATTTTATTATACTTTGTTATAAATTTATAAATATATAGCATAATGAAAAATAAAAATATTACATACTAATTTTACCACCGAGTCGTAATGGCGACGAACTGACAGTAATATATATACTCAAATTCTTTTCCTAAATGACATGCTGGTATTTCTTAGGTAACAAGGGAGGAATCTTTGAAAAGTGTGTAGGTATTTCAATTACAAACGCGTCAGTTTTATAATAAAAATAATATCGAATTTTTATTGTTTACTTCAATATTGTTATTGAACATTAAATAAACATAACAATATCAATTTAAATGTTTGTCTTATATATTCGTAAATATTTATTTTATGTTTGGTAATAAATTAAGGCAAAAGGTAATTTTTAAAATTAATCTATTTTTAGAAACGCATTGTTCTGTTGAATTGTAGCGACAGATATATATAATATCACCGTACAAGGAGAAAGAAATTAATAAAACTATGTGAAATGTGACTCAAATATTTTTTCAATTTCTAAAATTTATTAATGCACGCAATCTCCAAACTTTACTATAATGTTTTGTATATGTTTAAATAATATTCATTCTATAAATTCTGCGGTAGTTTTAGTTGACTCTCTGAAACAAATAAACCATTTCTAAGACAACCTACGTAGGTATTCAGGATGAACATAGTAATGAGAAAGGGATGACGTGAAGGAATGTACTTGAGTGGAAGAACAACTTTGCGTGTTCCAAGTTTGATACAAGTGTTGGTACAACAGTTCATGTTATTTCCTAGTCTTAGTGTTTCGTTCATAACTTTATAAAATATAGCTGCTTTTAATTGGAAAATTTAGTAGTACAGGCATACAAAATTAATCGCCTATTAATTATTATTATCAATATGTTGGTGACTACGCTTTGATAGAAATTTCATGTATAATATGTACATAAATAAATGTTTATGTTAATAAATTGGTTATTTATTAGTGTTTTATTAAATAATTTACCAATGTAGACTTTTATCTTACAAAGTTGTCACTTTAATCTTAAACAAAATGAACTATATACCTCAGTATATAGATGTTCATGCTCTTTGTGTGACAGTTGAGCAGACACGCTTGGTAGACCCAGCTCTTGTGGGGCTGGAGGTGGTCTCTCCGCTCGTGCTTCTGCTAGCCGTAGCGCTGCCAATCGCCTGTTTTCTTGACGCCAAGAAAGAGCTGTAAAACTCTCAAAGTACGATCCATCGGTGTCTTGAACACTAAGTATTGCAAAATAAATTAATATGTAGTAGAACCTTTATTATCCGGGGCTCTATTAACCGAAGTCCTAATTAATAATGCAATCTTTTTTTTATTTTTTAAAATAAGATATCTTTTATAGCTTCACGCTGTATCCCGCACATAGCAGGGTAGGCAGAGGGAACCATAGAACCTAGTGTAAAGACACTCCATTCTCTCTTAACATTTCTGTACCTACTACTTTGTCTCTAATCTTAGTAAGATTTTTAACACGTTTTTTACACGATTTATTTCATAGTGATATATGTATATTTATTTTATAATAAATTTCACATTATTTTTAATAATTGCATAAACATTAATCATGTGTGTAATCCTCTGATACTTCTTACCCACCCGTTTGCCTATAAAGCAAAACAATTAAGTCAGTTGTGCTATAGTTTCTGTTTAAGCGCGAATTAACAAAATGTCAGGGACCGTAGCGTTTTGCGCTCCGCTCTCTGACTACCCCGCTAGGAAAAAGCGTGAAGGTAGGTAGGTATGTAAGTTACGTCACATATAAACGTGTCGGTTTAATTCTTGAACACTATTTTAATAGTAGACGTTATCAAATTGAAGCAAAAAAATGTCGTAATTCGATTATCCGTGAACATACCCAGCAACATCATTACTACAGAACGAGGTTCTATTTTATTCATATATAGGGGAAGGAGAGCTAGCTCCGGACATTAAAATAGCATTTTGTCTAAGCAATGCGTATGGTTTCTTAGACCTTGAAGTGTCCGGGGCTACCCGCCGATTCCCTACATATTTTTTCACAAAAGAAATATGAATACACAATACATACAGTAGTTTTATAAACCCCCGATAAAAATATCATAGTCATGTGTAAACATTGAAATTATAATGTGATGTGATTTTTAAAAAGATTTCATGTTATCTTGGATTAAATTTCCACGAACATTACGTAACAAATAATAACAAGCAATCCCACGTTGTTCTAGGAATATAGGAGCAGAAATTATAATAAAGGTTGACCTACAATTGTTGAAACTACAATAATTTTCTGGAAATAGGTAATGGAATCTAAATCCAACAAATAAGCTTGTCTTCAATGTTTTATTTAGTACGTCTCTATTATTATACGAAACGCAGAATATAAGTCCCTTTTTCTTGTTCGCAACATTTAAAACTAAAACTTCACGATTATTTCGAGTATATTGCGTATGCTAATGCTCGTTGTTCCATATCTATGAACTAACATGTCATTTGTTTTACTTATTTTCCACGTCAATAAATTCTGACTAAAAATGAATGCTTTTTAGAATGAAGGCATAAAGTATATTAGTGTATGAAGCCCCAATATTCTTTCGCTTGAATAAAACTTTTGTAAATAAAATTTTACTCTTACATTTAATAACGACAATATTTATATGATTAATAATAATGAAATTAGAAAATGTACTATAAAAAACGTTGTCTAGGCTAATAAAGATTCGTTGCTATAACATAAAGATCTGGAACATTTGACGTGGAACTCTAGGCAAAACTTATTCAGTATGATAGGCAGTGTGATAAGATTCTTGTTACATTATAAAAATCATAAATCTATGGTGTAAAATGAATCTATGATGTAACATTTTAAGGACCAGATATTTTATAAGATATATATTATAAGAATATGTGAACTACAAGTATATTCGAACTGTAAATAGAGCCTTAAAAAATGTTTCTCACAATAAGCATATTATTATTTTATAGTATATATAAAACAATATTTAAACAACCTACCGTGCTATATGCGGGACACAGCGTGAAGCTAAAAAAAATTGAACAATTGTATGAGGTGATCTACCTGGAAAGTACATGGTAACACCTAAATATGTATATGGATGGAACATAGAGAAAGTACATCTGAAAAAATTTAAGAATTCAGTTACACTACGCGTAAATGGAGATATTTCCTTGAAGTTGTCAGACTAGAGTGACACTGTGACTGCGATTAAAAGATGTAAATAAATAAAATTCATAAAAAAATATTTTTTATAAGCCGGGGTGGGTAACTAGCAGCAATTTGTGTTGTTTTGACCTATAAACTACCCTGTAAAATAGGCTATATACACGTATTGAGTTTCTATTAAGAGCCGTCTCTATTGCAAATTTAAATTTTACTGAATGTGGCTGGAGAAAATTATAATATTTCGAATAAATAAACCTTACTTTGTTTTCTGTTCATCCGAGCATTTAGATAACGAGAATTGAGACATCAAATACTAAATATATTCAAAGCCACTTAAATTAATTATTGAAATCATTTAAATCTGTGTTACAATTTGTCTTTATGATTCAGCAATTTCTGTACATAAAATATTATTGAATCAAGTCGCGTAATGCTTTCCGTAGCGTTTGCAGAATGAAAGAGTTTCTAAAGAGTTTCTAGTTTAGCTTCACAGTTTTAATCAAATAAATAAAAATATCGTTATGAAACTGCCGTTTGGATATGAAAATCATCACAGACATAAAGAATTTTTATTTCCTCGCTCTGGTAACAAGGCAAAGCATGGCATTGAGTTCTGCCACTCAGCACGCAATCCCTCAAATTGACGGAAAGTGGGGACGCGAAAGCGAAAGCGAAAGAAAGGAGTGAGTTAACACCAGATTCTCTGGATCCCTCTCCCTACCCTAAGAAAATATAAAAGTACATCGTATGAGTAAATATTATATTTTCTTTATATGATATCTACGTCATTAAAATACTCGCATCACTGCAAACCTTCCATTTCTATTATAATACTGCAAAGCACTCAAGTTATTTATTTCCCTTTAGTTCATATAATGAACGTACATTTATTTGTGAGTCTTCAAAATGAACTTTGGTGAATTATTGATATAATATTTTTCTATAATAATGCCAAACAAATTAATAATAAAGTATTTAAATATGTATTTTTAAATATCTTATCATATTTCTTTAGGAATGTATGTTTGTAAAATTTAAAATAAAAAAATCGATCGATTTCCAATTTGATCCAGTCAAAATTTAATTTAACCTAACGTGATTATAAACTTGCTGTAATGATATAATTTTTATGTCCAATCAACTATTTTGTAGAAACTATATTATAAAAATCAATCTACTTAGTTTGTTGCTCTTACAACTGTCTTCTGAATCGACGTTAATTAGATTGACTAAAGTAACTAGCTTGCGAAATGTAGTTATATATATATAGTATGCTTGTTTTTGTAAACAGAGAGAACGTAGTATGTACAAGTATTCGTTTTGAGTGCCGGAACTCAATCCTGCCCTTTGTTTTATCTGAACCGGGAGATGAAAATCAATTTCTCTATTGGAGATACGAAAAGATATATGAAATAGTTTATAAAAAACAGCTTCACGTGCATCGCTATTTAGATATAGAGGCTCGACACTAGTCAAGCCATTTAGATAGAGAGAAACTAGTGTCAAGACACTCCGCTCCCCTCTTTCCTACTATATTGAAGACATGCGTGTTGATTGACTGAAATTAACGCTACGCTTTAAGGTAAATCAACTTTAACATAAATTAACAATATCATTCTTCTGAATGAGAATCGAACCCACAACCATTAGTATTGGTCTATGAGAAGGATAAAGCGTGAAGTTGAAATAGATGAAACTTCTTGTTTCGTATTATTTTGTTAAATATTTTGTAATAGTTTTAAAATCATCGTGTCACACACCCGATTACGTCACAAATGTTTTATATAGAAATGTTTGTGACTATTTCCCAAAATTGTACACAAAATAAAGTAGGTCATAATACCTGTTACGCGTCCTTATATATACCCAGTCCGCCTCCCTTGCTTCCCCACTCATCCCTCATCTGCCCATTACTTAACCATCATTGAGTACCGTCAATACCTCTCTCATCAAGAAAAGTCTTTGACAGCTTAAAACACAAGCTTTTCGAAGTTATTAATTTATAAACTGCTATTTTATATGTGTCGATATTGAAAACATAAAATGAGCTTTTTAATTTCTAAGATACAAATTATATGTAAGTTGTTCCACAGCAGTTTTTTTAATTACTGACGAGTTGTCGCCCTCATCTTTGCTTACGTGAACTTTATGATCCTTGCATTACTATTTCCATTAAAGTGTAAAATCTCGTTCCCGTTATTATTGGCATTTTAGGTAATATATACTCCCTTAATGGCCTTCTATTCTTTTCAAGGAACCGACATGTTAATTTTTAATTATCTAAATCCAGTAGTTTTAGTTGTGTGTCAGTTGTCAGTCACTCAGAGAGTATTTTATTAATTTATCTATTCGTTACCGCTATCTATGGGTTCGATAACTTCGAAAAAGCGTTTACAAACATACATATATAGCTTCACGCTGTATCCCGCATATAGCCGGGTAGGCAGAGGGAACCTAGTGTTAAGACACTCCGTTCCCCACTTTCGGTTTACGAACTACCCAATGTAAGATTAACCTAATCGTCCTGTTTAAAGAATACTAGAGTGAACAATCTATCATATAGATGCTTCCTAGTTCTAATTAGATAAAGTCCTGCGTTGTTTTCAGCCATTAAGAAAACATTATCTTTAAGTAGTTAATCATGTATATCTTTATTATCTCTGCATGTGCATATGCAGTATAATTATGAAAATGAAGAATTGTTAAAAATACATATTTGTTATAACGTCACAAAATATTGTATCAAAATTGTACACTTATACACTAATACTACTTGTATGTATTTAGAGACTAATGACATCACTGACTATTTGATAACCCTATAACAATGTCAAAGTTAAGTCAATACAACGTAACTTGTTTGAAAATGCCACAAACTTCAAACTCGAACGCGGTTCTAACCCAATAATGTCCTTAAACTGACAACATATTGCGATACCGGCTACCTGAATAAATAAATAAACTATATCAAGGGCGATGTAATTGAGTTCCTTGTGAGTAGGATATGGGCTCTTGGCAACCTCCTTAATTGCTCCCGTTACGGATATGAAGCAATTATAAAGCGTGCTGTCAGTGAACGAGACGCATAAATTCTGTATTGTAAATACTAATTCACATTGGAAGCTCCAATGGCTCTCTCAAAGTTTGCGCGCCGCGCCAGTGGAATTTAAATTATTTTCTTTGTAAGAGATGAAAACAAGAATTACTGTTTGAATTAATTTAAATATTTCTTATTCTATATCGTCTGTAATTTTCTTATATACATCGACTCATGAAAAAGTTTCAGAAAGAAGGACAATTAGTTTATTTCCTTACTGTTTTGAAAATGTAAAAGAATTTTACAAATATATATTATGCGTACAAAGATTTTTAAATGCATTTTACTTTAACTATTAACTATTTTACAATATTGAATTTTACCTGTGATGTAATTCTTAACAGTTTTATAATGAAATGAACTTTGAATTCAACAACGTCTCTTCTTCTATTTAGGGGAACGGCAACCCCGGACAGTGGGTAGCCTCGAACACTTCAATTTCTAAGAAAACTAAACGCATTGCTAAGACAAAGAATTATTTAAAAGATAACTTTTCTAGAGCAGACATAAACGCTCCTGTCAAATTTCACACGTGGTTATTAGAGTACAATAAGTAAAGTTTTATACTCGCCTGCTATTCAGGATTAAGTAAATTTTGTATACATAAAGATTGTAATAGTATTTATAACAATTCCTGTACATTTGAAGTACTCTGTTTAAAAATGTTGTATGATAACGGGCGGGTACCCTCGAACACGGTTCTTACTCTTCTTTCAACTACAATTTAATGTCATTTTGCTTATTTATTGAGAATTCTTTAATTAGTATCACAGTATATTAAGTCTGTTAGGTACTTCACCTATGTTATAATAATAACATAGGTGAAGTACCTATGTTGGAACAATATCTTAGTATTTCAGCAACGATATGCCGAAATACTAAGATATTGTTCCAAAATTCATGGGGAGAACCAGTGAAAGAGAAAAATAAGAGGAAAATCAAATGACAGAAACATTTACAAGAAAAATTAGTTTGCTTGAATGCAATTGTTCAAGAAAGCGAGATTATATCATCTTCACCATATAAAAAAGTGAAGGAAAAACAGAAGAAAAACAGCAATAAAAAAACAAATAGAAAAACAACAATATGACGGAGCTAAAAGGGTTTTAAAAGTAAAGGAAAATATCTGAAATTTTTCTTAAAGAAAAAGAGACTGAATGGATTGTTCACGAAGAAACGTTTGATGAAACTGTGAATGCCTTGCCAGGAATGCCAAGACTGTACTTGTTCTGACTGACCATGTTCAACAAATATTCATTTGTTATAACTGTGATGTCTGTAAGACCAAAAAGAGTTGGGTTGAGTTGGGGCAACATTGAAAAAGCGTCCGGGGCTACCCGCCATTTTTTTGACAGCAAAAATCTAGACCATATTATAAACATATATATATTTTCATAAAAAAATGTGATATAATAGTTCAGGGTTTGATTAATATAAATAAAGAAGTTCCTAATTTAATATTGAATATGAAATAGGACGGAATTTTTTTTATTTTTATTTGCTTTTCATTTAAGTGTCCGGGGCTACCTCCCCTTCCATTATATATGTATAACATTGTAAAACTGCTAGTTGACCTTAAGTAAATAAATAAAAAAAATAAAAAAAAAACTCATAGTCAAATTCGTATAAAAACATATTTTATTTTTATTTATAAAATATGTATCATTGTGCTCTTATTAGATAGTGCATCCATTACTTAATTCTGTCCATAATGTTATTTATATATACTTCGTCAATTATGAAGAAAATTGTACAGATTGTTGTTAACTGCTTGTGTTATAAATTGAGTCGCTATAAAGTAAAAATTTAAACATAAAACTACTTTGTTGTTCTGTTGTATATTGTGTATTAATATTTAATATTCCCATATATTTAATTATGTAAGATCAATACTACTAAGATATCCCAATGGACGTTTTATTAAAAACTCTATTTTATTTTCATTATTATATTTTGCTACTTTTGGTACATTTCTGTGTACATATATATTATGTAATATATTTTTTCGATGAAGTAAAATATTTTTCTATAAATAACATTGATCTCTCTTTGTTTACAAAGCAATTTACTTGAAAGGCTAATTAAAGCAACTTTGTTTATGCATAAAATAAATAAGATCCAATTACTAGAAGAGTAAGAAAGCGTGTTTGGGTCGCTTTTATTGATTAGGGTGATACTGTAAGGTAAATAAACCCTTAATCTTATTGAACGACGCTATTTGGATAGCTCATTCAGTTGTTGATGCGTACTAAAAGTGTTTTGTTACTTTTTCAAATTTTTCGATTTAATAATTGTTAAAGTACAATATAAATTATCTTTCAAAATAATATACAATTTGTATAATTTTGTTTCTTCAAACAAGAACTCATACAATGCAATAAATATAATAACAGCGAAGTCTCTCTACAATCTACTAAAGGTCGGCCTGTCTGTGAAGTACCAAGACTGTATTAATAGGTTTAAAATTTGGTGAAGTAAAGAGAGAAGCTCGGACATTGGCGGCGAGTGGTAATGAGTTTTTGATATGGGCCCCTTAAGCTTACTCTTGGCCCGACACCCGCACGATAAGTCCATGGATTGCTAAGAAGTTTATTCTCTATAATAAATAATTGTAAACTAAAAAAGTTACACATACCCTGAGTTAACAGAATTATCAACTTCAGGCCAGGATAACCGTCTCTTGCAAAACGCCATCGTGGGTTTTTCTGGTGGTGGCTGTTGCCTTGGTACACGTAGGGAACCACCACGACGAGGTGTAGCTGAAGGAGCTAAGCAATCCAGGGTACGGCGACGTGCGCTTAAGGCCGATGCACCTTCAGTTGGCAACACGCGTGGAAATCCTGTAAAAATATAAATAATTGGACTTACTTATAACGAGGCCATGCAGGTGTTGCAGAGGGATAGCGTTTGACTGTAAACACGATTGGTTGAGGACTCTGGGGAATAATTATATTTAAATTATTCTTATTTGTCTGCTCTGGTAAGACAAAGCACGACGTTGTGTTCCGCCACTTAACACACAGTGTCTCGAATTAGGACGGAAAGCGGCGAACGTAGTGTCTTGACACTAGGTTATCATTGACTACCCTGCTATGCGGAATAAAGCGTGAAACTGTTTTTTTTTTTTTTTTAATTTAGTAGTTTGATGTGATAATAAGAAAAGTCTTTGTTCACCAATCCCGTTGCACCTACTGAACGTATTGGGATGGAATAATAATTTTGTTGATAGTTATAGGCTATTCATTTTTAATACCCATAATTAATCTGTATTATGA
>JAKGSA010000299.1:17950-146202 GCA_033558755.1 Philaethria dido | reverse complement strand
ATTCACTTCTGTGTCATTTGGTATTTTTTTTAATATTATATATGTATTTACTAGTAATCAAAACGAAACTATAAAATGAAACATTATCACTTAGTTTGTTCAAAACCATTTCAACCTTCATTTTAATATTTTATAAAAAAATAGGTTTTGATAGATGGGACAGGTAAAACAGACTTATTCACTGGAAGCAAAAGAAATGCCGGGACTAAAAGTCGTGATGGATTGTTCTATAAATGGCACATATAAAGTTATTTAATACGTCACTTACATGTACTTACTCATGTACTTACCTAGTACATATATTTATAGTTTACTTCTAAAGTCATTTATCACTATGTGTATGAGCTAAGGAAGCTGTCATGATTATCTGATGTAATTCAATCAGACCAATAATGGTCGACGTCATATGTCAAGGGGACGTATTTGCTAACCTCATCAATAAGAATGTGAAAATCAGAGACATTAAATGAGTTCAATATGTGTATATTTATAATATGATAAAACAATTAAAAAGGAGTCTCTGTGAAAGATATGGAAAAACTAAGGAAGAACCATAGTCCAGTTAAACTACTGCAGGCAGTCACTTCTGCGTCGCCACTCCCTGGCGATTCACCGAGTTGCCCAAAGGGCAGGCAACCAAGTGAGTAAGCACCGATTGAAACTCTAAGAAGTCACAGTCGACGTCGACCAAGTTGCCGGCGATCAAACGACAGCGCGTAATCTTAGGGTTTCATTTGTCTCATTTTGACTCATAAGTTACAATATAAAAATGAAAATGAAACAAAAAAATATTTTTATTCATTTTTAATATTTTTAAAATGTTAATAATATAAAGAAGTAGAAAAACATTGTTAGAAAACGTGTAAAAATTTGAACGTAGGGACTTGAAACCGCGCCTTTTGTAAACCGCCCAAGTGCTGCGACCGTTAATCCATACGTCCAATTTTTATCAATATTAATATTTTACATCTGGCCTTAATATTCTTTTCTTAATATTTGGAAACTTTTCTGCTTTATGTTAATTTGCACGCAAATTAGTGTTTTTTATAGTTTTGTATAATTGCAGTGTCATATCTATTACAGATCTAAATCATATCATGTCGTATCGTGATCTTAAAAATTGGGCAGCTGATAGTTTACTTATACTTGATACTATAATTTAAACTTACTTACTTACTTTAATGTAAACATTTCTAGATATGTTTAGATGAGTAATATAGGTACGATATTGGTTTCCAGTACTAAGATACAACGTTTCTATATTTACTTAACGTGAACATGAACTATAATATACTAAATCTATAATCATTTTGTGCTAAGTTTAATATTGTAAGATACTCGTATGTATTTATTTTACTTTAAATTACACTCATAGGAGTTCTTAGAAAATTGTTTAAATACTTTTGCAAATAAACCCGAATCTACAGACATGCAAAAATCTTCTCCAAAATTCTCAATCTTTGTTTAAAATAACACAGCGAAGAAACTTCATAACTTTCCAAGGATTCACCGTGCAGGTGCCAGCCCCAAAGCACCTATCGCAGGAAGAGACGCAACGGACGGACCTAAGCGTAAACGCAATGTAACTAACATAAACACTCGCCTCCAATGTCCAAGCTCCTCTCTACCTAATGATATTTTTTATATAACGAGATACATATATTTAAATACATTCCGTAAAAGGAATAAGTTTACTATTTTTAATATGTGATGTGTAAGTGTACGAATATGTTGTAGAATTTGTATACAAATAATATGAATTTTAGAAAAATACATCTTAAGGCTCAACATTCTATTATAAATGTATGTGGATCTAAGGTGGCTTTTGTTTGTTATAATTTAACGAGTTTACCAGTAACACAATGTTGTAATCGACACCATCGTTAAAGGAGTAAACAATGACGTTCCCAATTTGCGGAAAGCAACGGAGTAAATCCATTAAGCCCTAAGCCTGTGTTCTCGTTTAATCTTGGCTTCTCACGCTTACAATATTGGAGGACGGACGTCGACGGTCAGCGTAGTTTGATTAGTCAGGCTTTGTTCACGTACTCTTAACCAACGTTGACGTCGTTATTGAATTTTACTAAATAATATATCCAAAAGGTAGCTTCCTGCTTTATTTCATACTATGCATAAACAGTATAAGGTGCTGCGAGGAGATGAGGTATTAATAATACTAAAAAATAATGATTGTATATACCAATCGAATAACGAATATATAATATTTTATTATATTTAAAAGTATTGTTTCTACATTAAAATTTTCTATAAAGAACGCTTTGTTGAACAAGTACCTATATTTATAAAAAGTGTAACGAAACAAGCATTTATTTCTGTTAGAATACATATAGCTTCCCATTGAAATATGTAAAAGAATTTTTACATCATCGACACAAATGGATCCCCTACACCTTACCTATTTTCACAAAAAAATTGTAGCATAATTTTGTTTTCCTGTCCATCACAGCTTCTGCTATTGAAAGATCATAATAAAATGTCATGTAAAACAATTTATCAATGTAAGTTTTATATATATTTTCTCAGCTCAATTTTAGATAGCACATGTTACACAAAACTTTGTAGTTATAGGTATGAAACTTTCAATGCTAAAGTTTTACAACAATAGGTATCGATTAAATTTATTACAAGAAAAACTACAGTATGATGTTTTGCAAACTGCGATGTGTTATGCAAACTCACACATTATTACCCTAGGATAGGCCCTAAAGTAATAAAGCCGATCACTTATTCATGGATTTTTTTATGATTAATTTACCTATTCAAAAATTTACATTAACGAAATGGCAAAATTCCTCGATTGAAATAAAAACTTCAAAATATATCTATTGTAATTAAATTTTTGTTTGATTTTTAAATACGTGGTACTTAAAAAAAAGTTTAAGCGCATGTAGGTTATAAACCTATTTAGTAAAATAAATAAAAATATGGCTATAAAATACATGATTTAATTATATATTTAATATGAATGTTTTTATATTTTGATTTACACTTTTTTTAATCAAAACAAGTTAAAATTAGGATTGGTTAGCTAGCTAATATGTCACTTGCTACATTAAGAAATTAATTATAATTATAATATTTTCATTATACAAATAAAAGACAATTAAAGTTTACCTTTAGTCAGTCATATATATATATATATATATATATAGACTTGGTTGCAAATATCTTGGTATATATATCTGTATATGTGCTATATCGTCGGACCTATGTCTAAATAAGCAGCTTTAAAGTTTGTGTTCTTTCTATACAATGCTATTGTGATTGCTATAACAAATATCGCCTTTGAGATATGAATTATAGTGTTATGTTCTAACACCAGTTGTGTCATTTATATTGAATAAATATAAATTAAATAAATATCGACATCTTTTGGGTGTCAATAATACAATGACTAATTTGAACATAATAATAATTTATGCTTTTCAAAATATGTACGAATAAACGGACATTTTTTAGATACTTTGTATTAATAGCTTTTAACTATATATTATTTCGAAATGAAAAGTATTAAATTGTCATAAAATAATAACTCAAACGTCTTATTCGGTGAAAAAAATACTTTCTATAAGTGATTTGTTTTTTATTTGTCTACTTTTAATTACCTATTGCCTAAATGATTAAAGTAAATACTTTAAATTTTCCGTTTATAGACAAGTAAACGACGAGTAATGCCAAACATGTCCGCATACAATAGACATATAGATAAACAGACAGGCAGATAGACAAACATTTTATATAGTTATTAGCTATTAGTAGACATCTAGAACATCATATATTTGTAAATAAATGAAGTCCTAATATTATCATTGAAACTGTAGCACAATGTACTATATATATGTATTTGAGACGGAAAATTATAAGACAACTCCATATCAGTCATATTGTTTCATGTTTGTTGCCTGTATAAGTATTTGACCCCGCCCGCCTAATTGATGAGACTTGGTCAGTAATTGTCTGTCTGTCGCCATATGACGTAAATGTTAAACATATATTAGGTAATAGAAACTGTATCATAAAGGAGACAATAAGAACTTTTATTATTATGGCTCACTGGCATTATTATTGCTATTTCGCCCAAGAGTACCAAACATATATGTCTATCTACCTACACGATACAAACGAGATGATATAAAAAGCTGTTAGTATTACAAAAAATATCGTTGAATAAATATCAACATAATAAATGTCAATATTTTAACATCTAAATCATAAGTGATAATTTTAAATATCTTAACTTATTGCAATTAAGAGTAAAAAAATATTGCCAGAAATTATGGCGAGGCGCTTTAAAAGTTTTGTTTTACATAGATACATACATAGCTTCACGCTGTATTCCGCATAAAGCAGGGTAGGCAGAGGGAACCTAGTGTTAAGACACGCCGTTCCTCGCATTGCGTGCTGAGTGGCGAAACTCAACGCCGCGCTTTGCCTTATTTTGGCAATAAGAAATGAAAAATTCCATTTACTAGAGTGGGGATCGAACCCACAACCCGTCGCGTTTACAGTTGCACGCTTGTGCCTCTGCGCCACGACAGGCGTTTAAAAAAGTTTCTTTTTAATAAACATTAAATATATTTTTCTCTTGCTTTTTTATTTATATACTTTCAATAAACGTTTAGGATTACTTATATTTTATTTTTCCACTTTTGAAAGTTAGCTCTATAAAATTCTAAGTATTAATCAAAATGAACATTATTTTTGTGCTCCACAAGGTGAAGGTAAACCATATGTTGTATTTTTTACGTTTCAATACAAAACTTGATGTAACGTCATTAATATCTAATAAAGGATTTAATTATAATAGTTGAGCTTCTCGCTTTATCCCGATTTATAGAGTATACAGAGAGAACCCAGTGTCAAGCGTAAAGAGTTCTTGAATTCCAGCGAAAAGAGAAGCTCTTCAAAGCTCTTCAAGAATTATTAATTGCATATTAAGTGATGGAACCGAAAATAATCTAAACATAATCATTCCTCTGAGTGGGAATCGAACCCATTACCTTTCGTTTTTTCGTTCGTTGTATCCAATATCGTAACGAAACTTCGGTTGCACAGAAATAATTTATATCCATATATCATCTGTCATGAAGCATGTGGCTTATGGTGGTGGTCATCTTTTTTTAACAAAAACCTAGAATTCAATTAAATATACGGAGAAGAATATTTAAACCATCATAGGATAGTAGCAATCATATCGTATCATATTTGTACTTTTTGTTGTGAAAAGAATTCACAACGAATATGAAAATTCATATAATCAAATTTGTTATTATTTTTTTAACATAAATACAAATTTTGTATGAATAAACTATGTAGAATGAAATAGAAAGTTATGTAAGCGAAGAGTGTCTTGACACTCGGTTCACTCCCTACTATTCGGGAACAAGCCTGAAGCTGCTTTTTAGAAGGTTGTGTATACCGGGTCAAACTGTAATATGTTCGTAAACATTATGATCCTACCACAGCGACTAACTTTGACTTAATTTGAACCATAGTCTATTTACTACGTACTGTCACAGTTATTACATAGAAAGATTATATATTTTCATAAAATTAGACGAAATGTCTAAAATTTTTTTTATTATTTTAGTATTTATTTGCGTAAGCGTCAAGCTGAAAAAACGTGCAATTTTTGTAATTGCAACTGCCGCAGCCAACGACTATGTTTTATAAAAATCCATCCATCCTGTGTTTTATCCATAACCATAGAATTCTTTTCCGTTTAGAATAATCTTGTACTCCAAAAGCACAATCAAATCGCAATTATTCTTTAATATCACGATAAGGTTCTTATAACTCTTTTCCTGTCTATATATTAGGTGTTAATATTCCTTTATACATAAAAAGGACAATCAAAATAAATTTTGATGAAGTAAAAATTTACCGATTATTTTAAAGCGAGTAATCTCTATGAATTTTTTTTTTTTATTTGAAAATAAAAAAAATAAACTAAGTGAGGTAAACACGAATCCAGTAAATACTTGGCCTTAGAAGTTTATAATACTTAGAAAGTGAAATAAAATATTAGACGTATCTTAAAAACCAGAACAGAAAAAAATCAATTTAAAATGTCTGTTTTGAATCAATCAACTGACAATATCGTTGAATTTTCTGAAACTTACCTCCACTTTGCAGTGTGATAAGAAACTTGGCAAATTGAGGTTTGAAGCCTTTGATTTGTTCCCCGCAACTCACTTCAAATAAACGGATGTTTGTTGATCAATCGGGAATCAATATAGGAATGATAAAACTGAGTTATCAGCGCGGTAGTCGCGTTACGTGTGACGCAGGGCGCGAGGCAATGCCGCTTGGGCGGTTGGGCGGCGACTGGCTTCCCCGCAGGCTGCGTGCTCCTTCCAACCTCGCCCGGATATCTTCCTGTTGATCATGTACGCGACAGGTGATCCCGACACGCTTTTAATCACGATCCACTGTTTATGCTTCGACCCATCAATTATAACGTAAGTGAAATTAGAATATCTCAGTTAATACAATATCTACGTCGTCTCTTATTTTGATATGTTCAACTCTACATTCAGGATAACAAATACTTATAAATAAAATGTATAAAATTTTAACGCCGGGGTCTTGAAGACGCACCTCTTGGAAACTTGCTTGAAAACGCTCATTTAAGCCATACGTTGAACAATTTCAAGCCAATTAAGTTATATGTTGATTTTTTTACAAATTTTCTATAAAATATTTTTCTAATCCCAACTGCCGTCTTATACCTTTAGTATATAAGTTAAAATGTGATGAAGCTCCATAAATTTTATTATTTTTGAATCAAACCCTGTCTCGCTGCGCCGCAATAGCCACAATTTTGAAATATATGTTACCTATTGCAAATTAAACTAAGTTTATTTAGTTCTTTTCCCGTATAAATATAAAGTAGGATATTTTACTCCAATATTAAAATAAAATTCATTCCTATCCAAGAAAATCCCATCCAGTCCCATCTTCCACATTGTCATCGACCACGCTGAGAACTGCTGTAACAGCGCCTTCACGTGAACACTGACTCAGAGAACAAATACACACATGACACAACAAATAAAACTAAACATGACACTGTAGGCTCCAAGTAATGGCAGTTTAATAGGCTAATAACCTGATTGCACAAAAATTATGATTAAAGGAAACTGCTAAAAACTTATTAGCTATATTCTATCATATATTTATAATTTATTCTCATAACATTTCTTGAAGTCATTGAGAAATTCGGTAAATAGTAAATACAACTCAAGAAATTTAAGGACCTAAACATATTTCTGTAAATAGATATACAAATTAAATGATTATAACTATTTTAGTAAAATTAAATGAACTTTATGTGTCCATTATCATAATTATCGTGAATTTTAATTAATACTAAAATGCAATCATGTTTGTTTTATTTATAAGCGCGATTTCCAGGATTATACTTAGCTGTTAACATTCCGGAAATTCAAAACAAACAGGATGCATGCTTGATCAATTGGCCTAATTCTAGATACTCAATGAGCGTATTTCGCATTTCGTAATTGCTTGACTTTAGTTGGCAACAATTATTAACATGAATCAATATATTTTAGTATAAATACACAATCTTTTCATTTATGTGCTTTGGCACATAAAATTAATTATTGTATTAATTTCGTATATTTTAGTTCCGATTTCGAAACGAAACAATATTTATAAGCATTTTTATTAGGTGCTATGATAATAAAGTAATAAAATATATATGAAATACAAAATGACATATTTAGTTTAAATTTGACTTCTCTAAAATATGCTTTTATTATCTAAAAATGTTATTACTGTAAACTGTATTTTTGAATTCGAATTATCCAATTAAATTAATTTCTGAAAAGAAATAAAGTGTAATTGAAACATAAAATACTTTTTAACTATTCAAAAATTAAAAGGTTTTTGATGTAGGGGAACGGCGGGTACTCCCGAACGGCAGGTAGCCCCGGACCTCAATTTCTAAAAAAACTAAAGGCATTGCTTAGACAAAGAGTTATTGTAAAGATGCCTTTTCTAGAGTAGAAACAAATGTAGTTTGATCGCGGTGCGGACGCTGCGTAAATTAGTCGGGTATCCCCGGACACGGTTCTTACTCTTCTTCAAACTGCAATGTAACGTAATTTTGCTTATTTATTGAAAGTACTTCAATTGGTTCCACAATATCTTAAATATGTTAAATATTTCTGTAACTATAGTAATAACATAGATTATTACATCTTCACCATATAAAAAGTGAAGGAAAAACAGAAGAAAGAATTAATAAAAAGATCAAATAGGAATACAACAACATGACGGAGCTAAAAAGATTTTAAAACCATATAAAAATATCCAAAATCTTCCTTAGAGAAAAAAAGACTGAACGGATTGTTTACGAAGAAATATTTGGTGAAACTCTGATTGCCTTGTCAGAAATACCAAGACTGTGCCTGTGAAGACTGTGTTCACCGATTTACTGTGATGTTTGTAAGGCCAAAGAGCGGTTGATCCATCATTGAATAAAGTGTCCGGGCTACCCGCCGTTTTTTTGAGAGCATAAAACTAGACCGTATTATAAACAGTATATTTTCTTGAAAAAATGTGATATAATAGTTCAAAGTTTGATTAATATAAATAAAGGAATTCCCAATTTAATATTAAATTTGAAATAACACAGAAATATCCTGTATTTTTATTTTTATTTGCGTTTCATTTGTGAAGTGTCCGGGGCTACCTCCCCTTCCCCTATACATCCACACTTAAACCAAGTTGAACTCGTTGGAATATTTTTTCATCTTTATACATTTTAAGCGCGAAACAGAACATGTTAAAATGAATACCTGTCATAAATAAATTTTGTTGCAAATTAAATTTTCTCCTGGACAGATGACTCTCAAATATAACGAAAGGAAAATCGTGAAGTTCCCTTTCCTCGTGGAAATTTTAACTAATAATTTATTTCTTAATGAATGGCCACTTGAAGATGATTAACAAAGTTTTCTAGGGTTCTTCTTCTAATATATTATAATCAATTAAAATATTTCTCAACTTAAATAGATATTTCTAACTGACACAGAGAGGAATAGGTTGGGTGGACCACGGATGGCCACCTTAAGAAATGAACAATTATAATTCCCTTACAAATGAAACAAACAAATGATCAAGTATTTATGGACTTGCAAATATAAGGGTCCAAAGACGGCCGATATAAATAATCAGTAATTTAACTGAAAAATAAAATAATATTTGCATTAAATAAAACAGCCTTGCATTAAACTATATATATTATTGTATATTAACATAAAAAATACTCAACGAATAGTATCGGAAATACTATTGACGTATAACGTACACCTACTTGAAATTATGAATTGGATTAGTTATTAACGACATCCCAACGCATATTAGTATTTATTTTAAAGATTTTAACAAAATAAGGCTTTAAAGAAAATGAAATTATTATGCTAAAAAGTACAATTAGTACTAATATTTCAAAAATAATTTATCTTAGCGAAATTTAAATGGGCCACACCCACCCACCCTCGCAATGATATAAAAAAAGAATCAACAAAATTGGTTCACCCGGTAACAAATTACTTATGCGGTAGCAGATATTAAAAAATGTGGTCTTTTTGAAGTCCAACCATTTTTGAAGTCGGTTAACAGTTTCAATATTGGGGCGTCCCTATTTTACTGTGGGTTATATACTTAATACTCGCTCATTTATTACGTTATAAAAAAATATGATATGATACCTTTTTCAATTTTAGTAATTTACAATTGTGTTTTTAATCAAAAGAAAAAGTTTTATGCCTCATGTGAAAATTAACAAAATTATTATTATATCTTCCTAGTTAATCGTTACTTGAACAGTTACGGGAAGGGCGGGAAGCCCCGAACACTTTAAGTTCTAAGAAAGAAACGCATTGTTTAGACAAAGAGTTATTCTTGAATAGAAACAAATGGAGTTCGATCGCGGTGCGTAAGCTGAGAAAATTAGTCGTGAGAGAGTGTTTTATTCTCTTCAAAACAAATTTTTGGAACCTGTCAAATGGTTTGTGGTTATTAAATTTTCGAACATGTCTATGATTGGACTCTCATGATGGATACGTATGAGAAACAATACAGAATTCCTGAAGATGGTAGTCATCCACACCGGACATATTATTTTCTCTAGAAGCCTAAAACGTGTAATACTGGTAGAACTAATAGTTCCGTGGCAAACAAACACATTCCCAAAGATCACCATTTCAAAGTGAACAAGTACTTCGAACTGACCAGGAATAGGTTTAGAGTTAATTTGTACGCGGTAGAAGTAGGCGCGAGAGGTATAACAGCGAAATCTCTGTATAATCTATTAAAAAATCTCGGCCTTTCTAGAACTATCATCAGTTCATTTTTACCATGAATCTCGAAGACGGCATTAGTAGAATCTTTTAAAATATGGTTAGGTAGAAAGAGGAGCACGGACAGTGGAGGTGAATGCTAATGCGCATTTTAAAGGGGCCCCTTAAACCTACACTTAAGTCGTAAGTCCCAGGCTTGAAGCAGACTCCTGTTGAGTTTCTTGCGCCGGTTCTTCTCAGGTCTGAGGTAATTAATTTAGTGAACCAGTGGTACATTATTTGATGTTCAAAAAATGGAGAAGAATAAAATTATTATTTGACTTTGATCATCAATTATCATAGAAAGAGGAAAATAAGAAAAAAACAAATGACAGTAGCATTTACAGATGAAATTAGTATAATTGAAAGCAAGTTTTCAGCGAGACCCGGAAGTTCAAAAGACCGAGATTATAATATCTTCACTATATAAAAAGTAGAGGAAAACCAGAAAAAAAAAAGCAATGGATAAAATCAAATAGGTATATAGCAACGTAACGGAGCTAAAAAGGAGTTCAAAGGAAAAGAAAATATTCAGTCTTTCTCAGAGGCATTTGAAGAAATATATGATGAATTCTGGATTCATTGCCAGACTCGCCAAGACTGTGTCTGTGAAGACTGTGTTATAGATATTTATCAACTCAGACTAAACTCAGTATTTTTTTCTTTAAAAATGTAATATGACTACTACTGTTTGATTATTTCAAATAGAGAAGTTCCTAATTCAATATTATATATTAAAAGATAATATTTAATAAGATAAGAAAAAAAGTCCAATATTTTTGTTTTTATTTGCGTTTCATTTAAATGTCCCCACTTCCTAAAAATGTAAAATACTAATGACTAATAGTACAATAAGATTTCTATACCTTGCAAAACTAACTAATTTAATCACGAATTAATGAACTAAGTAATCGCTTAAAGCTCAAAACTTTACATCTTGTCGTGGTTTCGATGACAGAACTCAAATTTAAATTTACTTAATTAAACTGGTCCGACTAAATATTTTTTCAACAGTGCTTTGTTAATTAATTTAATAGTACTACAAAGAATTGTTTACTTCTTATCAACGCCGGATTATGATGTACATAAAATTAAAAGAGAAAACTTGAAATAAGACGCTTTAAAATTTGCTTTTTATTCGCATCGTAGTGTAACATGAAAATCATTTTACGGGTTACATCACTGAAATACTGAAACACCGTATAAAAATTGAATAGTAAATTTTTGGATTTGATATGAACCCGGTTTTTTATCTTTATAAATATTTATTATGAATATTTTTTTAAATATTGTTATTAACTAAATATGACTTTTGTCAGCGTATGAATGTAACTGTTTTCCTTATATGTATCATATTAATTAGTATATAAAATAACTAATTGACGTCAATGTTTTCCGTAAATATATAATTGTTAGTAATAAACCTACATGTCCTTTAACTAAAACTCGTTAAGCTTTATTACGAGACAACGATAAAGCCAAATATTGAATATTAACGTTTATCTCGTCAAATGATAACGACAAGTCGTAAACATGTTTTGCACATTTAGTAGAAAGTGGACTGGTACTTGCAAAACAATACAATTGCGCATCAACTTGAGCGAAAGTGAATTTTATATTCAAATATAAGATTAAAAGATTTCTTTCTTTTTCCGTGATAGAAACAAATGTTATTTAATACTATGTTCCAATTTCTTTTCTTAATAGACAAGTAGATCAGAAAGTCAAAATCGAATTCATTTCACTTATACTTATACACAACACTTACCATAAAATTACATACACACACATACACAACCATACATTTGAATATTAATGATATATATTTTTATTAAATAAATTAGTCTCAAAAGCACTTTTAGTCCTAGCATAAAAACACAATTAGACATTAAGTAAAGACAAACTGGAAAGACTTGTATTGTCAGAAAGCCACAGACGCCTTTGACACTTCTTAATTTTATGTTATATTCTTTATTTATATTTTACAAAAGATAAGGATAAACGGCTGCTTTTTTTTGCGGTAGTTGGTAGGGACACTTCGCGATGGTCGACGGAATAACACCAAACTTTCAAAACAGTAAATATATTATATTTTGAATATAAATATTTTTCCGACTAAAACCCATCGACCCAAATGCTTCTATATAAAAAAATATAATTTTATATATATTTTTTAGTATTATATGGTAGGTAAAATGAATCCATGTTTTCTAAATTCTAAATCGTTAGCAATATCGATCAGATTTATGGTGTAGAAAATAACTTGACCCGATCCTTTTAGTCCCAAACGGCTGAAACTTGTAATGGCTGTAGACGACGAGGGGCTTACGAGGTTGAACTCTGTCAATGCAGAGATTTGAAGTGGAAAGAAAGATTTGTTAGAAACAATGCCTCAATTCTCAAGACACTCATCTCAGAGTTGAATGCTAATACATTTATTCTGTTTAAGTTTTCATACATTTATTTTTTTACGTGTTAATATTGTTATTAATATGAGATACAATATTTTTATACATTACCAATTAATGAAAAAGTATACAATATTTTAAACATAGAGAGAGGTGATTATTTGAATTCGTATATATCGCGCGGCCCTCCACAAGTAAGTACTTAATCTAATAAAATGTTTTGTTTTTTTTTTAATTTATTTATAACAACGTTCCAGTACTATATACCGATGCACATAATATATTCCTATTGTTATTAATAACTAAGTTATGATAAACGTGCCTCAAATTTCATCACCAGTCGTGTCCCAATTCCCAAATTTTAGTAGTTTATGCTCAAAAAGTTATAAATATACTCTAAAAATTGCATTTAAAAGTAATTTATATAATACATTACATATTTTATCTATTAACAAAAATATATACATTAAAGAACACTCTTAGGTAATTTGTAACAACTTCAAAAATTGTCCCAGCATGTCCCACTCACTACCATTTATTCAGACCGTCACGGGGGTACCGTTCGAGATTCATACGGTAAGTGTAATGTTTTTAATAACCATTTTTATGCATTGTGGTAGTCATCACAGGATGCTATTTGAATTGTTTAGGTTTTTATTTATGGATAACGGATGGCAAACGAGCACCACCTGATGGTAAGTTGTTACCATCGCCCATGAACATCTACAACACTAGAGATGTTGTAGATACGTTTCCAACCTGGAGGATACAGATGGATGGGAAGGACAATGTAGTTGTCCGAACCACCAATAGAACCACCACATTTTGGGGAAAGGATGAGTGGGAATGAGGAAAACCTGGCTTACATGCCATCAAACCGGAACACATCATAAGGTATTTGGCGGTTCGTCTTTATGTCTTTATCATTAGTGGTCGCGAGCCAGACGAAGGACCAACCTCCTACCACCAAACTACTGGGATACATGCCTCTTACGGGACCTTTCTTACCCAGCGGCGGAGGGGAATTGTATTCTAACCCCGTCCCCTAACAGGAAAAAGGTTCAAAAAAATGTACAAATACCTAATTACTAATTATATAATAACCATTCTTTCCCGTTCTTATTTTCAAAAATGGTAATTAGTACCAGTATAAGCTAGTTCCTTGTTATACTGAAAGACTACTGTGCAAGGCCAGCCCAGGCTTATTACTACTATCAAAAGGTAAGCGATCGTTGATCATTTGACGTGAATTGATACTTCTGCATTAACACGTAAACACGTAACATTTTTTTCCAATGTCATGACATGCCTTCAAAAAAATTCATACGCTAAACAATCAATCAATTTCCATCTTAAGTTCTTCATCATCTAAGAAGATGATGAAGAACTTAAGATGGAAATTGAGGAAGATGCGCTACATAATAGAACAAAAAACAAATTAAATACAATAGACAATTGGAAATCTTGCGAAGAAAAAATTTTGCGTATTGGAAAATAATTATAAGTTAAATAAATTAACAGTATTACTTACAAAACCAAAGTAAGAGAAGTTAAGAAGAAAATTTTATTTGAAGAAGCAATGAGAAATACCCTAAATTACAAAAGTAAAAACCTAAGAAAGAAAATACAGAAAATGTGATAAGAGAAGTGATAATATTTCTGTTGGAAAATTTTGCTATAAAGGCAAAAGTGAATCCAACGATATTACAAATAAAGAGATAGTAAATAATAATAGGATTGTTGCACCTACAGCCGTAATACCTAAATCTAACCGAATAATAGGATTATTCTTATTAATTATATTTTTTAGTTCTCGTTGTCGATCTTATTTTACTTAAGCTTTATTTTAAACTATTTTATAATATTTTTTGTTTTAGTTGATTGAGAACAAAACAATTATTATTGTTGTTTTTTGTTTTGATTACCTTTTATTTTATTGTTGTTTTCTTTAATTTTCTTGATGAAGTTTATGGCTCATATTTAACAAAAATAGAAACAGCAAATCACTTTGTGTTGATTTTATTCGAATTACTAACATGCTACCGCAGAAGAAAGATTTTCATTAATTTAGCTAATTCGTTTTTTAATAATAGATTAATAACTATGTGATTCTAGTATATTATTCAATTTATTTCTAATTACGAGTCACGAAGCATAATTACCATTTGATAAATGCTAATTACCGTGTGTTGTGTATCTCATCACCGTTTGACGAAAATTTTCAGCTTCAGACTTAAGAAAGAGAAATGTACCTATAAATATTTGAAATTAGCATTATTTGAATTTATTTTTTTAAGCCCAAATATGTTTATTCACCGAGATATTTAATCAATGCCTACAAAATAGAATACTTCTAAACTGGCCCCCGAATGTACAAATTTAAATTAGATGTATGTTCACACACTGCTATCCGCAATGATCGTGTATAGAAGTGAACAGTGTGTGAACATACAGCAGACAAACCCAACCTCTACATCAGGTTTGATAAACTTCATATACTCGCTAGGGAAAGAGATATCCTAGGATGATCGGTAACGCTATCGAAATACAAAATATCCTAATTTCAATAGAGAAGATGGTTGGAGACATTCTACCACCTGGGACCCACTCATAAAAACTTTTAAGGGTCATACCCACTCCACATCAAGCTGATCGTCATAGAAGTCCTTGGGGGAGGCCTATGTCCAGCAGTAAGAGTCGCACGGCTAAAACGACGACTTCACTAGAGGGCAAGATACAGTCAGCTCATTCCGCAAGAATCCAGGGCAGTACGTGAGGCAACTAAGAAATCGTTGGCGGTAGTTTGATATAATAATTGTATCAACTGACAGACGAATGCCACCTTATTCTACCTGTGACCACGGACTACTGTAAGTGTTCAAAACATCGGGTTTCCAAAAATGTATTTACGAATACTAAAATATACGCGATTAATCCGGTTAAAATAGATAAATAGATAGATAGAAAAAACTTTATTGCACACTTGAAATGATACATAAAGAAAATTTAAAATAATATAACAAATGCACAAAAGCGGCCTTATCACTAAAAGTGCTCTCTTCCAGGCAACCTAACTGAAGGGATCTACTGATAAAAGCGGGCACAATGCGGTCCAAAGACTAACAGAAATAACTAAATAAATAAATCGATCTAAAATATTAGCAATTCTTTCACCATGACAGTCAATGACAAAAAGCGATTAATTGACGATTAAAGGACGTTCTTGCACATTGCGGTAGTCTACTGTTTTAGCTTCTAATAATATTATATTAGTAGATGTTACCTAAATTAGAAGACTTAAAATCATAAAAGAAATACAAATAAGTATTAAAAAAAATATTTCAATCGTAATTTCGTACTTTAAGCGCTATTCTTAGTATACTAATATTATAATGTAAGTGGCTAATATCACAACTTCTTTAGCGTATATTTTTGATTTTGACACTTGCTATATATATCCGCCGTTTCCATTATTTACATAATTGAACATCACTCTGTTCTTCACATTCTGACTATTTAGAATCGTGACAGAATCTTACAATTTGACAAAATCTTATAAAATACATAACAAACGCGCAATAGTCATAACGCCTGGTGCCTAATTTTTACTTTCACACAAAGTACTCCACTTCACCCTTTTGAAATTGAAATTTCATAATTATTTCTGGAATTTTATTATACATGCGTAAACCTTGTGACAAAAAAGATTTATTAACTTTTTTGAGACGAAAACTAGGTAAAGTGTGTAGGTCACAGTTCTTTAAATAATTGTGGATATTTTTACGTACAAATAAAAATAAAGAAATTCCTAATTTAATATTAAATATGAAATAACACAGAAATATCTTGTATTATTATTTTTATTTGCGATTAATTTAAGTTTCCGGAGTCTACCTCCCCTTTCTCTATGTGTCCAGTACACATAATATCAGATTTATTATTTTGACTGTACTATAATAATATTGCAAATTTCAAGCATCTATTTTACAATTTTTGAGACAATATTTTCCGTAGTCTTATTATTTTTGAAATATTTAATAATCAAAGTGCCTTTGTATACAGGAGACAGCCGTCAGCTCAGCTATGCAATGGTTATCGACTACAGTCCGGAAATTAATGTGTCAAGTGACGGCCAGTGCTGTTTTACTATAAAGATTTGAATTCCTCTTTTTCTTTAATAACTATAATAAGATCTATCATACTACCACATACATACTGGTTTCGCAATACTATATTCACATTTTCAGAGAACTCTTGAAAGAACTTCGAACTTATTTAAATAATATGAAATAATAAATACATACTTTGAATTATAAAAAACGTTATTTGACAACCTTAACCAGTGTAGGCGAAATTATTCACTATAACAAGTTAATATTCACAGAATAATGATAATAATCTGAATAATTCATCAAAATGTTATCGCCCGGATGAAGATAGGCGGGCCACCGATATCATTTCTTGTCTTACTAAAATATCATAGAGGTTCAATTTCCAGCCTATATATATTTATAATTAAAATATATTTTTTTTATAAATTTTGTATCAGCAAGTATTCCGGTATTTTACAATTATTTACAAACATTCCAGTTCATTTGGGGTTCACTTTATTAATTTAAATATACTTTTTCTATGTATGGACTACGACAAGATAATTTTCTAAGTATAATAAAATTTGTTGATCCGTATAATTAATACAAAATAGATATTAAAAAAAATAGAAATTAATGTCAATGATTAATGTTTTTGAGTAATCCATTTACCCATAGATAATGTTAACATCAAATGTACATTCAACAAAGCACGTCATACAATGAAAAACAATAATGTGACTTGCTTATGATTAATTAATTACTTCAGTGTGTGACAAGTTACCTGGTGCGATTCGCCAGTAAAGTGAGCTTGACCTATATTTTAAAGGTATTGATCGTTCAACTACAAACAAAGGTCGACATGCACCAGTGAAATGAAGTCAGGCATTTATCAATGTAGGTACAGGACAGATACATAATGTAGGCGAACCTGTTGCGTGTATTTTTTATTGACACTAATTCGTATTTCTATAATTTAATCAAAATTTAATATAGAGGACAATATACATATATTTCACTCTGTATCCAAATCACCGGTAGTTGTTGAATATTTACCTTTTTATGTACTAGCTTCATGATGATAAATATAAGGTAAACATCTAAACTCTATTTTTACTGGTTTAATATTTGTATTTCTATTACTGGATCACGTGAAGAAGACTTGGCAAATTTTGAAGATAAAAAATTTGGTATAGCATTCACATCATACTAATAAATGGCATGGCTCAATTAATTCAAAGCAAAGAACAACGCTGTATGATGGGTATAATATAGGTACTTACGTACAATATTATAACTATTATTTTAATAGAACCATAAAACAGCTTAACAGTATTAAAATATGGAAAATCCCAATGTCATAACGAGAAATGGGCCGTATATGTTAATATTGATAATACTCATATATATTTTAGTATATTAGTCAGTGGTTACAAAAGTTCATGCATATCGGCTTTATATTCCTAATTTTTCTTAAGTTTAAATTCATTCTATTTAATCATTTTCATCCTTCAAACAGCTTGAAAATAAAAAAGAGTGGTTTTAATATTTTGTGTAAAATATTATTAGAATTTTAAAACCTATTATTATGAAATTTTTGCTACCCCAAGTATCGTCATTTTCAGCCCTTATGCTTATTAATAAAATAATAATAGGTACATTATAAAACAGAGAACAGACTAAACACAAGGTTATCTGGTTCCCTATACCTATTTGCGATTTGCGGGATAAAAAACATGAATCATTTTTTTTTATCTCTATATATGTATAAAACACTTGCGATACTTAGTGACTGACTGTAGACGTACAGGCTAACTATAGAAAGCTGAAAATTTTCATGTAGCCTACATGAACCTTGAAGAGTATACAGAAGTATTAATAAAGGGATTTCTCAAAATTCCTAAGAAAACGGGAAAAGACGGAAATTAAGGTTTTACAGTCCACACAAACAAAGTCGCAAGATAAAGATAGTTTTGATATACATACGAAGCTTATTAGGAAAATGTGTTTTCAGAATAAGCTTTGGAGGAGACTTTCTCCTGAATAAAATATGATCCACATATTATCTACTACGTAATGAGAAGTTGCTAAAAGTCTAATCTTTGTTACACTTATTACGGGTTTCCAACCTACGTTCCAACATAATGACGTCTTCAACCGCAAATAATAAGAGGAATCGGATGAATAACACTCTTTAAGTATTAATTTCCTGTTTTAGTATTTAATGCAAATACGACGAGTCAGTCTGTTGACAACGTTTCAATGAGCGCTGTCAGGTGAAATAAATAAATATATAAAGTGGTATCCAATGTAAACGATATGGAAAGTGTAACAAGTAATATTTTTATGGAAACAATCACTACGGATTTAGTCACCACTGAAGCAACTACATATAACGACACAGGAGATTTCAGTTACAATGTGTCTTTAAATATATCAGATCAAAATGAAGATCAATTTTACTCTTGCGTTTTTGAAACTTTTATTATAATAGAAATTGTCATGACCGCAATTGAGTTACTGTTATCAACCACGGCTGCTGTAAAGATATCTGGATGGAGAAGAAATTTTAGAAATCAGATGATGATGCAATTAAGCATCGCCCGTTTCATTAAAAGACTCATCTTTTTCGTCCAATTCATGGTGAAAGCGAAGTACGACATCGATTCAACAATACTGTTCACAACTTGCCAAGTGTATATAGATTTCGTGATAATTATTCTAGTCTGTTTCTTTATAAAACATATGTATGAGAGTCTTATAATAGTGGTAGTTAAAATAAGCATAAATAATTTATATTTAGTATTATGTTACTCGTGGTTAATACCATTGCCTATAAGTGTAGCTAATATGGTTATAGTATCTACGAAGTTACTTGAAGAGTTGACTTCATATTTTCTTATTTGCCTTGTATTTAGATGGCCGCTTATAATTATAGGCACGACGCTTTATTTAACTATTTTATATAAAGTGCTAACAGATAACATTCGTAAGTTTGCAAGAAGTCTTACTATTATTACGTTTTTTCTTTGCTTAGTAATTAACTTTTATTTATTATCTAAGGACATAATAAAGTTATGGTGTTTTGAGTCATCATCAACTATTCTTATAAGTTACGTATTAGGTTTTATTCTTAATATCCTGATTTTATGTCTTTATATTATATTGATCGTTCTTAATATTAAAAGTAAGTCAAAATCGTGTAATTCATTGCCTGATTTTAGTACTGCCAATACAATGCGTGCTCCAAATATTTATATAAATTGAAAGTGAAATTTTGAAACAAAATTTTGTGTATTGAAAAAAAATTGAATATAATGTAACATAAAAATATTTACAAATTTGTAATAAAATGCACTTCAAGTGACTTATAAATCTTTTATATCATTTTTACACAGTATTTTTAATAAACATCAAAATACAATTCGTATGTACGATACACATATATATATATTATTAAATTAAATAAAAGAATCAAATAAGTGAAACGATTTTATTGTAAAATTGAGAATAATAATGATAGAGATAATGAAGTTAAAAAATAAATAATAATTCGATAGATCCTAAGTACCAGTCATAATTACACACTTCTCAGAAACCTAGGACATTAATAAAAAAATAGAATCATTGGACGTAGCGTACCCTGAGTAATTTAAAATCGGTAAAAATTTTTTTTTTACTGTATACTGACTGATGAAAAGAATGGAATTATGACTGGTAGCTAGGACTTATCAATTTTTTTTTTTGCTTTTACTATATCTAATTACGTCAGTATTATTTTTATTTCATGTAACAAATTTTAATTCAGTTGCCATTTTGTTGGTGGCTATATTAGATTTTCATAGACATTTTTCATAGCGAACTTTAATTATACGAATTTTACTAGTCAAGCCCTTTCATTTGTTACTAATATATAATAATAAAAAGTAGTTGTGATATAAAAATATGTAATGTGCAATTATGAAGCTGCGGCCATTTTGGAATTACAATAATACAAAATGCATTGCATTAGCTTGTCATCTAACCTTGATCTGTACCAATTCAATTCATCATGAGAAAGTGGATCAAATTTCAATACCAAATTTGACCCAAACTATAAACAGGGCAAGCTAAAAAAAGGTAAAGTTAAAAAAATCTGACGAGTCGTCAATCTAATTGACATTCTTAATATAATTTTATTTTAAATTGTGTAACAAATGTACCTATTATTATTCTCTCTACCTCATATACATTTGATTTAAAATGTTTTTTATAAAGCTTACTTTAGGCATACACATTGTACTAATTATATTATTTCATGACTTTACAGTACGCTATATCATACTTCGAAAATATGTGTTATTTTATACTAGCTAATTGATAGCTACTTCTTGATAGTGTCATTTTTAGTTATAACATATGCATAACAAAATAAATGCAGTATCTCATATTGTTTTATCTGTATTTTTATATCAACTTGTTAAAATTAGATGTATAAGAATATTTATAACTCTCAACTTTGCCTTGAATTTAAAACTACAAAAGTTTTTTTTTGCTCTTAAACTATTACATAACGGAAAACAATATTATTGTGTAACAAAATATATACCGACATGATTGTATTATTTAAACCGTAATATTAATAATTTACAAGTCCTTTTTTACTTTATTAATAAATAAGGATACAAAATATATATTAAAGCCATTTTGTGAATTGAATCCATTTATCCTTGCTACATTTTACAGTTTGGAAAAACCAGAATATAAAAAGACTACTACTATTAATTAAACCTTTTGTATTTGAGACTTTAACTAAAATTTTAATTAAATACATAAGTAAGACAAATGAATTCCTTTTAAATAAACAGATATATATATGCTTTATGCCTAGATACATAATGAGACGAAACTCCTTAGCATTCCATGAATACACAGTGCTGATGCCGAGTCCATGGCATTTCAAATAGAGGACCTCGAAGGAGCGTCTCAAATTTGCGACCCAAGTATAGATTTAACTTGTGCTTCAATTATAAATTTTTAACCTGCCCATACACAATCGCCTCCTCTATCCGAATTCCTGTCTTTTCCTAACCACATTAACCATCCTGAAGCCGCCTACAAAATACGTGCTTGAAATTAACTGATGAATGATGAATACATTTAAACATCCCAATCTTTTAATAAATCAAATGGAGAATTTGCTGGTGCACCTCTTGCGCGAAATTCAATCGCGTGCACCGTTTAACACTGTGTTGGTGACACGAGGATTGACCGTTATTTAGGTGTACCCTAGTGTCTTTAGCTATTCCTTTTGCCGCGTGCTTTTCGTCAACTTTAACTCATTTTACTATATTATTTTGATTTGGGATAGTTTTTGTCTGCCACTAGTTTGCATTTCTAAGCTCATTCAATACACTTTATATTAGTCATTTTAGTCCTGCTGTACAAAAAATATTTAAGACAAAATTATATAAATGTTGTTACATAATAAAAACTTCAATTGTTTTACAAGACTAGCATCTAAGTTCTTCAACTTGAAATGTAATGTTAGAATATTGTAAAATAATATATATGAAACATCCATGTTACACATTTATATAAAATCTTGCATTATACAAAATTATTCACGCGTTTTAGAGCGCGGAAATGGAGTAGCTGATTATTAATATTATTTATTACTTAACAATTTAAAAGTCATATGAGATTTTATAAAACATTTCAAATGGCATGTTCAATGATTGACTAAAGGTAAAAAATAAAACTCAGCAAATAGTTAAAACTAATTAAAATTTAATTTAGGATCACAAAAATAGGTAAAGTTTATTATAATGATAGGTTATGACCATAATACCCCGATGGATTTTTTATGTTATACATACAGTACGGTTATTAAAACAAACTCCAACGAAACACTACTCATACGTCTGAACGTAGATAACAAATGCTTAAAAAATAAACGTACATCGCTTGTAATATTTTATTATGATTATGAATGGATGTACAAATAGATTAAATTAACATTACTATATATAATACAAAATAAAGAGGACGGGTAAATATTGAATTGCTTTATTTACATAAAACCGAAACCGTACTTTAAACAAGTGAATGAATGGATGGACGGATCGCAGCGCTGTAGGTGCGCGGCGTGAGAGACACTCCCTTGGCATCGCCTAGGCGCAGCTGCAAGCGCAACGCTTTACACGCTTTTCAGGTAACAGCGAGTCCACACTGCGCACTGAACGTGGTTGCATATCTGAAACAAGTGTTAATATGTTAATCGTTCATGCTGTATCCCGCATATAGCAGGGTAGGCAGAGGAAATCTGAGAACCTAGTGTTAAGACACTCTGTTGTCCACTTTCCGCCGAATTGAGGCATTGTTTGCTGAGTGGCGGAACTCAACGCCGCGCTTTGCCTTGTTACCAAACCCAGGACATAAAAATACTAAACATTTACATTTCCTGGAGTCGAAGGAATCGAGCCCACAACCAGTCGAGCTTACAGTCGCACGCTTGTGCCACTGCGCCACAGGCGTGACAGGCGTTATGAACATTTTTTTTATTCTGCTTTAATTTCTTACATACTTAATAATGCAAAACCAAAAATTTAGAAAACGATAAAGAAATTCATAGAAATAAAATACATCAAGATTTAGATAATAAAATTGATAATATAGAATCTTAAAAAATTGCAGAAATAGTGATCTTTATGTCATTGGAAGAATATGGATAGATATTTTAAAAACAGGATTAATTGGTTCCAAATTAATTTATTTCCCATAGTTAATGCTGCAGCCTCTTTAAAAGAGTTACTGCATTGGCGTCAGGTGGCAACCGGCCGTAAAATTAATGACTGTGGCCGAGGCGAAAGAGGTATGGAGGGACCGTAGTGTTTGGCGCTCCGTTCTCTCCGACTACCCCGCTAGGGATAAAGCGTGAAGTTAGGTAAGGTAAGGTATTATTTTCTATTCTAGTAACATTCTAATTCGGTCGGTCGGTCGGTCGGTCGGTCGGTCGGTCGATTCGGTCTCTATAATTTAATATATATAATATTTTAAGAATTTATTGTTAAAATGCTACATATTTCCAGCTGCAATCACAAAGTATTAAATATATTTTAAATTAAATGTTATACATCTACAATGTGTTATATTATGTATAAATTATATATAATAACTACATTTTATTATGTTATTAGTGGATCCAATATATTTATACTATTATTTATTTTACTATTTACAATGTTTAAGTGGATTTTTCCCCTAACATTACTAGTTCTATAACCTATAATCTTCCATAAAAAAAAATGTTTTTTTTATATTACAAGCATTTGAGAAATTTGGATAAAATTTTAGGTAAAATCAAAGGTCAAGTTAAAAAGTATTTTCTTCGTTTTCTTCCAAAATTACCTTACGCGCCCAAAATTGAGATTTACGGTTTGAGTAACGGCTCACACTAAGATAAAGAAATAATACTAATCCAACCGACTAACTAACTCGATTTAAAAAAAATACACTAGAATTGTTTTTTTTTAATCGAGAGATTTTAGATCGTTTTAGTACAAGCAGCTTATAAAAATGTATAAGTTTCTTACATAGCACTATTTTAAATTAAAATAATAATATTTTTTATATATGTAGCTTTGCATTTACTTAAAACATTTTTTGCTAAGTTGGCTCAAAACTAATTGTTGGTACAAAACCAAAAACTAACCAACTTTGAGATAGTTCTTGAAACCTGCAGAAGTTTATATACATAGTTGAATCCGTATAAAACTGAACAAACTTTGTAATCCAAGACGGAAGTCAATTACGAAAATAACTTTCTCTGCTACTCAGCTGTTTGACGACAAAACTCCTAATTGAAATCTATAAATGTTACAAGTAAATGTGAAATAGTTTTCTATTTGTTTGTGAATAGAAATATTTTATAACTCCTATTAATTATTATAATACCTACTTAAATAACATACTTATAAAAATACACTTGACTTTTATACATAATACACTTTTTATCGTATTACAAGTAACGTACGAAGAAATCGTACATTAGTCATTAATTTTATCGTTCAAATATCTTTAAATCATCCCTATTAGACCATTTTTTTTTTTTTTATGGATAACGGATGGCAAACGAGCAGAAGGACCACCTGATGGTAAGTGGATACCTTCGCCCATGGTCATCTACAACACCAGAGATGTTGTAGATGCGTTGCCAACCTAGAGGATACAGATGGAAGAGGAGGACAATGTAGTATTCCGTTCTCGGAACCACCTCGGTAAATTGTACTTACAATGCGGGCGCTGGTCCACCGGCATGTCCTGAGGCAGTAGCAGAGTGCGAGGCGCACGCGGCGCTTGCGGCTCTGCCTGCTCGACCTCGGCTTCAGCTGCGGCTAGACTGTTTACTATTGTTTTTACCTGTAAAAATTATTAAGTATATTATTATATACAACACCTATCAGCGGAAGTCAAGTGAGTTATTCAAGGTAATTCAATACCGGCAAATTGCGAAATATTCAACTGTCAAAAAGTTGATCGGAAATACAGTAACTGAATTTAAAGGATAAAATTATCAAGGAAACTATTTCACAGACGATATTTGATATATTTTTCTGATATGATATGAATAATAACTGAATGGCTTGACGGCTACATGAAAATATTAAATAGTCAGATTATGCACTGAACTAATTCACAGATTATGCCTCAATTTGACGGAAAGTGGGGAACGGAATTGTTGAAAGAGAATGGAGTGTCTTAACACTAGGTTATCTGGTTCCCTCTGCCTACCCTGCTATATGCGGGTTACAGCGTGAAGTTAATCCAAACAAATATCCATTTCCTGGAGTAGGAATCGAACCTACAACCTGTCACGTTTACAGTCGTAAGCTTGTGCCTCTCCGAAAAAACCGCGCCAAAACAAGTCAAAAGTAAAGGTGCTCACTGTTTTCTTCGATATTCGAAATGTGGTCCACTATGAATTCCTTCCGGAGGGACAAACGGTCAGTAAGGAATATTATTTAACTGTATTGAGCGAGATTGCGATTGCGCGAAAAAATCCGTAGAAAACGGCCGGAATTATGGAAGGAAAATTCGTGGATTTTACATGACGATAATGCACCATCGCATCGAGCTCACGTCGTGACCGAATTTAAGACCAAAGACTCGATAAATACCATCGATCAACCACCGTACTCACCAGACATAGCTCCGGCCGACTTTTTCCTGTTCCCTAAACTCAAATTGCCACATAAAAGAGACAAGACATAAAAAAGAATTCGACACGAGAGCTAAAGAAGATCCCGGAAAGTGCTTATAAAACATGTTTCGAAGATTAAAATGAATTTTGAAGACAACAGAATAAATATTGATTAATAAAAGAATGCTTTTTGTTTCCGGATATTTTATTGTCACAATATACGTGCGTTGATAATTGTGATCCGAGATTATCTATCACAGAGATAGATAGATAATTATATTATAATTGACTTAAAATATTTTGAAACTTATCTTAATTAGATCAAAATCTCAATATGTATAATATTTAATTAACTCTTGTACGTTAATGCACTTCGTATTAATTCTGAACATTCTCATTCGTGGTATTAGCAAATGAATATATGCGATAACATGCACTAAATTAAAGTCATGTACTAAGACAACTTATAAGATTAAGTTGTTTTAGTGCATGTTATCCTTACTAATATTATAAATGCGAAAGTAACTCTGTCTGTCTGTCTGTCTGTCTGTTACGCTTTCACGCCTAAACCACTGAACCGTTTTTGATGAAATTCGGTATGAGGCTATCCTCATCCTATGTCCTTTCCCAAGTTTAGTTCTATAACTAAACTTGGGATAAACATAGGATACTTTTTATCGCGAAAAAAATGATAGAGGGGGTTGAAATAGGGGATGAAAGTTTGTATGGAAGTTCCTTATTGTCAAACATAAAATCATGTAAGATTGTTTAACTGTTTACAACTTCACCACATAATCCACTTAACCAATTTTGACAAATAGTCTAGACCTTGGGAAAGACTATAGGATACTCCTTATCATATCTCGCGATATAACCGAATTTCACGCGGGCGAAGCCGCGGGCGGAAAGCTAGTTGTTCATATAAATCGAATCGTAACATAGAACTAAGTGTGAATATATAGCTATGCAAAAAATACTGTTTGAAAGTTTAATCACGCAGCTAAATTTTAATATTTCTAATATTATTTTTGTAGAAAACATAACGACAATATTAAGTAATTATATGATAGCATTTTCTAAAACCTTGCGGTATATATACAAATATCAAAACTTATGTCAATTACCCACCAATAGTAGCTGTAAATATTCTAGCAATATTGACGGAACTTCCTCGTTCATCACTTGCGCGATATGTGTTCTTTGCGAAAGCAAACAATAGTTTTACTCAAATTTCTCAGCAAATACACCCGATAACACATTTACCTAAAGTAGTAGTAAATTGATCTAATGATTTTATACCAATACATGTATATTTGTTACAGAGGTTTTTAGAAAATAATCAAAAGATATTATTTACTTAAATATTGTGTGTAGCTATATTAACATAGAACATATATTTGTCAATATATAGAAATGTGAAAATAGTAGATCTCGATACAATAATATTTAAATATAATTAATTTCATATTTACAAGAAATGTTTCAAGAAACGCACCTACGTAATAAATATCTTACATACATATGTCGTGGACGACTAGCTTGATATGCCATTTAATTAATATAAACTGTTGTTAAAGCCTTTTTACTAAACAGCCTTGTTCAACTAATGGCTCAAATAATATTCACCCGTAGCGTATAACGCAACATTTAATAAACTGGCTTGTTGGAACTTGGCCATTTGTACAACGGATGACCATGTGAAAAAAATAAAAAAGAAATTCATTAGGATTATTTATTTATATTTTGGCAACTAATGTTTATAGTGAAAACTACTTTTAATTGCAAGAGACTCGGTATATATAAATATATACTAGAAGACTAATATGGAGGGTAATTAATTTCTCAAGCAATTTGATTAATGGCTAAATTTCGTTCATGTGGCTAGTTAAATGGCGCTGTTTAGCCTTTAGGTTCTATATTAAATAGTTAGGGCTCATTAGATGCGACATATTCATACTAATTATTATTATTCTTTATCAATGGCTTTGAGCGTCCTACTTGGCCACTATCACTTTGCCAATGTCAATCAATATAGGACACGAAGCAGATTGTTCGGTTATAAAGCGGAAAAAGTTCATATGTACCAAACTAAATGTGATAAATTCAATGTCGCACTATTTTGTCTAACTAGAAATAAATTTAAATTCAAATATATTTCCTCTTAATATTTCCTCTGAGTTTATATACTTATAACATATGATTTATACACAACGGCCATGTAAATTTTAAAGATAGTAAGAAAGCGCACCTCTTGCATATCGTTATCGATCTGTTGTTCGCGACGTTGGTTAGCAACTGCTTCTTGCGCAGTACGGTGGATCATATGCAGATCCTCAGGAGTCAAGTCCCACGGTAAGTTCATCTGAACTGGGCTGCCTTCCATTTGCATCTTTTGTACCTGAAAATAATAATTTTTATCCGTTGTATTAAATATTATAATATTTAATACAACGGATTTATATATTTTTATAAAAGTAATAGTAAACTCACTCTTATAATAGGTTAAATACCGAAAATTAAGTTATACAGGACTACCTTTGAAATAAAGTTTAAGCTCACCTCAGGTTGTTCTATTTCTTGTGTGGGGGCAGACTGAGGAACAAACTGATGAAGCACAGCGGGTTGCTGAAGAAAAAAATACATTGTATATAAGTTAAGCAAACGTAATAATTTTCTATATTTATAAAAGCCATGGAAACAGATATATTAAAACTAAATGTTCATCTTAAAATATTTTAATGGTACTATTACAATATATATCAGGTCAAAAGACAACTTATTTTAAAATTTACGAAAACTATGTATCATATAACCAAAATATAAACAGAGTATTAAACGTAATAAAAAAATATTGACCTCATTCGTATGCTAATAAACACAGTTCTTTAACCTCTAACGAGAAAACGCTTCAGTGATTCCAACTCAGGTGTTGTTTAATTCCATTCCTATTTAAATAAAGAGCATTAACAGACAATCGAATGGTCACTTATGTATGGTATACAGTATATTTTTATTATTATTGTATAAAAAAATACGTATGTGAAATTCAAACTAAGTTTATACGAGTACATATCCGCAAAGAGTTTTTTTTGTACAACTTAAGTGTCTAAAATATATTAATCAAGAAAATGGGTAAGACAACATACACGTTATCTACGAGTATACACTTAGAATTGTAATACCCAAACAAATATATGTTAAAATTTAAATAAGAAGAAATTTAAATACATCTTTGAAAATGAATATTCAACAATAACATAAGCTGTCGAAGTAACGGAATCCAAATTTTTTCACCGAGCAAAGTTTTTTGACTTCATGCAAAGGCTATTATTGACAGGCGAATTAAATACTTACGGTACTCGCAGATCCTGTTTCATGTGGTAAGTGCGAAAATGAGTACACATATTTTAAATAAAAGTATTAGTATTAATAAATTATTTATGTGTTTGTAATAGCTGTAGGAATAAACGAATTGAAGACCTTCTTAAGATTACATTTTTATTTTATTTTATGAAATTTTCATGACTTGTATTAAAGTCAACAACCTTATTAGGTTTAGGATAGAAAATATAAATTTGGGGATGACTGCGTAGATATTAAATAAATTTTAGAGCTTTTTATATTTCTACTAACGATTCGTTAAAGATAAATAAGATATTGACTTTGACTGTTATACTCGTATTCTATTTGAATGTTAATATTCTATTTAACAGCCAATCATTAGTATTGATTTTGATTAAATTTGCTATGCTGTTTTTACGGACAACAAAATAATTTTACACGTCGCGTCGCAAATCGCATCGATCGTGGATTATATTTATTATAAATTTATATATACCTCATTTTGTGCTTGAGCCTGAGGTGGCGGTGGAGGCTGGAATGGACCCATATTTTCAGGTGGGGGTGGCATATTGTGTGGAGCAGGAATTGCAATCACTCGCATCTGTCGAGGTGCCATCATTTCTTCTTGTTCATGCTGATCAATTTATATAAATATGTTTTAAATCAATTATTAATTATTAAGGAATTAATCATAAATGAAATATCATTAATTTGATGGAAAATAATAATTACTTTATCACAATTTAATATAAAGACCTAAAGTAGCTTTTAATGAATATATTTATTCAAAATAAAATACATTCTTTTTAATTTTCACAAAATAACATAATCATTTCAATGATAAAATATAAATTATACCTCGTTACGTTCCTGGGGTGGTGGCGGCGGTGGTGGTGCAAACTGTCCCATGTTCTCTAGAGGAGGTGGCATGTTATGAGGTGCAGGAATGCCGAAGATCCGTTGCACGTGAATGCGCATCTCACGCGGAGGATTCATTTGTTGTTCATCTGAAGATTCCCATGGCCTTTGCTATAGTAATAAACATTAAATTTAAAGAAATGTGTAACCTCGAATAATTTTAGTATAAAGTTTAAAACAAATAATTCGTTCTGTTAGTTTATTATTTTTTACCGACGTCAACAAAAGGAGGAGGTTCTCAATTATTATTTATTTATTTAATGTGTATTACCACATAACTTTTTGGTTGGTGAACTAATGTTGATTATTCTCTTTTATATGATAGCTAATGCTTCTGATACAGTCCCTCTCACTTAAATTTAATTAAGATCTGAAGAATAGTTTTTGAGTCATTTAATAATTTTACTTTTTTGTGTATGTTAGTCGAAGTTGGTTTTCCTTTTAACATGTTTTTTTGTTAAAATCTTAATCATAATTTGTAAAAATAAAAAAGAATTTTTACTTTTGTATATCATAGCTGTTAATATGTTACGTTATGTTAATATTGAATTTAAAATTATTGTCTTTAAAATTAAAATACCATAAAAACATAAACATATATCAGTATGTACGAATACGAGAGTTATGTTTTTTATGAATAATGCAATCAACGTTGCGCAAACGCACCGCGTGGTGGTCACTCAAAGCTTAAAGATGAAAAACGCTCGAGAAGCAATGACCTGAGCAGTACGCGAGAAACAAGGATACAATGTATATATAAGCTCTCGAACTCTATTTATTTACAAAGTATTTTTTAATTTCTTAGAATTATTTCCTATAAATAATAAAAGCCAATTGTGCAATTAAATATAATTTCTTATACACATATATGTGTATGTACACGGTTGTCTCACGATATTATCCTATTTTCAAATATAACAAATAACGACTTAGTTATATTATCAACATTTGCTGTAGATTGAGCAAAAAATACGTAGTCTCTAAAAAAAACATTACTGCACGTTTTATTATTATGATTATTACCTAAACATATAATGTTTGCAGCCTTGATACCTTCTAATTTTTTAAATATTTAACTTATTGCCTAAGTAAGTAAGCAAAAGTGTTTAAAAAAATGCTTAATTCGTTAAATAAATCTTAGATATAAAAATCTATTAGTATTCTACCTGCGCTACATTGATTAATGCGGAACGATATAAAATCACGGAAGAGGTGTCGCTCTTCATATTGTCCGCAAGTGTCTGTCCTTCTTTATTATACGTTAGTACGCATTGTCTCCACTTTATTAGAATATAAAATCTCTTGTATTAATATAAGTTACAAATGTAATTTTGATATGCATATTTTTAATATTGTCATCGTTCTTTGTGTGTATGCATAAGCATTGTAATATATACAATAAGGTTAAAGAAAAAATGTTATGTGAAAACATGTCATAGTATATTATATCGCGATATCAAAAGGAAAACCTTTCACACCTTAGAATAAAAAAGACTATATTTCATCTTACAATTAAAATTAAATTCGGTATCTGTTTCTGTAAGTCTCGATCGACAAAAGCTCTGTAGATCCAAGCCTTTGTCAGATAATTACGATCTCTTAATCTCATGATCGGAACCGGTTCTAGGTGGATTTTCTGTGCTTAATTGAAATAAATGACTTGAGGTCCTCGTCTTGTGCTTAGTAAAAAACTAATTTATAAAACTAGTACTGCGTATATAAGATGTACTCTATTCGAAAATATATCTCAAAAAATATATACTTAATATCTATTTATATGTTTGAAATAAACCACAAGGTTATTTTAACTTGTAAAGTATTTGAATAATAATGAGATGACACGTCATACACAATAGATTCGTAGTGGTTGTAAGTACCCTACCTACCCTAATTACTGAATTATTAATATGACAAATCTACATATTCGCCTTGATTGTAAAGTAACCTGCCCACTATTAAATTCAAGTACCTATTTTGAACAAGTTTAATAATGAACTTCCGTTAGTATTAACAAATTTCCGTTGTAAAAATGCATATGAAACTTAACCAAGTACATTTTCCATAAAATCAAATATCTGAGAGATTTTAAATTGCTAATTACACTTTGGTACCGGATGCTAAAGATTGATAAGAAATATTAGTGAGTCCAACTTGTTGTAAAAAAACAAAATACGCTAGACTTGCCTTAAAACCTCATCAACATATTTTCTCACATATCCACTTTCTTTAATATTAATACCTACATATTTTGTTGTCATTTTATTAAGAAATCTGTTTTTATATCAAAAGGAAAAGTTAGAAAGTGAATATAAAAAGTTTGGTCAATATATTAAGCACCAACATAACTTGTTATCACCATTTAACTAAAGAGATATGGTAATAACATGCAAGATACATTTTGGAAGGTCAACCTCGACAGCTCCATTAGCTTCCTATATTCTGGTTTTCTATGTACATTTTGAAGACGACCTCGTAATTTCAGTTCCGTATAATGCCAGTTGGTTTCAGTCGACCATCCATAATAGACTTACGCTCCATGAATTTTAACAATGTATGTATACAAGACATTGCAACAACTCGCTCAGCATAAAGAAATCGAACTGCCATCCTGATTCACACTAACAAAATAATTATGACGCTCAATACGAAATAATGTTGTGTGTAGCAAAACAATTCAGAGCTCATGGTTCCTTTGAAGAAGCTCTTACTTCAATAAATTCATTTAATCCGCTTCTAAATGGCTATATTTGTAGCTGAATCATTGAATTATCAAGTAAAGTTCCGTAAAGGGGTAATTGTGATCACGCAGCAAGCCAAACAGTCCTTCACCTTGTTGCATGTTAAAATTTAATGTTTTTGATAGATGTTTTTTTAATAAGTATAAAGTTTTAAGTTTTTTTAATATATAAAGCAGACCTAATTTAGATCCTTGAATTTCGCAAATAATTTATCAATACAATTGTTTTATTATGTTATTAGTAATATTTCATTATCAATCCAGAAAACATTTTAGTTTTGTTAAATGTATACACAATAACGCTTATTGAACCGAAGCGTTACTACCGAAACGTAAATTTAAAAAATTATAGGTATCTTTTTCATACCACGATATTCGACGAAGTTAGCCAAGGCTTTTCGAAGCTCTAGTTTTGTAACTATAAAGTACTAAAAAGGTACAGTTTTACTAATATATATATATATATATATATATATATATATATCGTGTTAGGGTCGTGATGTATCGTGATGTATATTGTTAGCAGGTTGTTGTTATAACGCATTTTTGAGACCTGTAATTTGACTGCACTAATGCTCGAATACGAACAGGAGAGTCGTATATCTCACTTGTACAACGTATATAATAAACAAGTGATTTGTTAAAACAAGTATTAGCGATTTATAAATAAAAAAATGAAAACAAGTCATTAGGTAATCTCTGGTAATCGTCATTCCTAATGTGTTAAAATATAAACGAGTACATAGTATAAACACGAACAATTACCATAACTCATGACTGGAAATCCACATTAGTGGCGAGGTGTGATATAATCTATGCCAATTGCACCCGGGTGATGGCCGCCCTGTGTAGAAGTTAAAGTGGAACAAGGTTTACAAAACTTTTTAGTTAAACATATTTATAATCACAAAAAAAATGTAAGAAAGGCATGGATATATGTAAGAATCATGACAGTCTGTGGCCCCACAAGTACTCTGTGTTGCACCTCCGATCAGTTACCCTGTCAAGTTCAAGAACGCCTCGCCTATAAAGAATACAAAAAATATGTACTCAAATTAGGAACGAATGGTGCCGATCGCTCGCATACTTATATAAAATGTGTTGCGGGCGCGCGCGGCTCAAACACTCGACTCACATCGCATCATGTACGCGTATCTCGCGCTCGTTTCGCTTGCAGCGTCCGTACTCGCCGCGCCTGCTCCTCTTGCACGTAACCGTCTTGGATTTGAAAGAGAAATAGACACTAGATACAACCAAGTGCCGAAACTGCTAGATTATGTTCTCAGTGAGGAATACCTCAGTTCACAGAAGAATAGAGCTAAGCTCATCACGAGGCTACGGCCGGAAGAGGCTGTGGTCGCTGACAACGTGATTTTAGAATCAAACGTAGTGAAAATTGTGAAACCACTTAGAAATGGTGAGCTAGTAAGACACCGAAGAGGCTACAACCTTGAAAATGTAAGAGTACCCGCTAGGTACCCCTACCTTCCCGTGGTGCGTTATAACCGTTTCCGCCGCTGGGGCTAGTGGCCGCGGTATGCCCGATGCGACGGTAAATGTCAAGGATGCATTGAAGCTAATTTGCAGCAAAGTCATCATGTCTTAAGAACATCTATGGGGTGTCCTTATATAGTCTGAACCTTATTACGTTGTTTATATTGATAACTGGCTGTGATCAAATTCTCAAGTTTATTCATTGTGATATGCATAAGCTTGATTGACACAGAGTATATGAGACAATTGTTAGTATTAAATAGTGATATTTAAGTGAAATTAAGATGTTTAACTATTAAAAATATTTAAATATGGATAGTGTTTCTTTGTCTTTTGTGATATATTTTTTTTTTTTAAATATTAACGTAATTCATCTCTTCTACATAGTATAGGAAACAGTTTAAAAAAACAATCAAATTTCCATTTATATTTGTGATACAGGCAATTTCGGAATTATATGCGCTAATCTTGTTTTCCCTTGTGAGCTATTCTAACGTATAATGAATCCTCTCAAGAGGCTTTCTTCTTTTTTAAGAATCCTTAAGTAAAAAAGGCAAATATATTTTTATATTTTTTTAACATTTCGCCGTGAAAAATTATTTATTAAGCATGCTAAGACTTGGTGTATGAACTAATTACATTCAATACAATTGTATGTATTGCGTGCTTAGAGTTGTATCTATAGATTATTACAGTAATTAAATTGAGTGATGTTGAAATGGGAACAGTAGTTAACGATGTCAGTTGCATGCTTGAGTAGTCAAGTCCTCCCCAATAACTTATAAAAATAGTTTCAAAACATTACTTACAATAAATATTTATTTTTAATTTATGAACATAAAGGGAGTTTTTATTTTTCAATTTTTAGATAAACTTAATGACCTCAATATAATAAAATTGGCAAAAATATGTATAGAGTATAATGGCTAGATCACACCGTCTTTAGTAAAAAATATTTAAAAGAGTAACAAAAAATCTATGTATGTTACTTTTATATGCTTACATATATTTCCATTCTGAGTCAGGCGAAAACATAAACAAATCATTTATATTTAAACTGCATAGAGCTACATATTTACGTTTATCTGCAAAAAAAAAATAAACTAAAAGTAATTTCCTCTCATATTGATTTAAATATAACATCCATTCTTTTTTCAAGATTAAGATGGCTTATCATTATCCACAAAAAAAATGACATAACATTGAAAATATTACATTTTCTTCTTAATTTTGGAAATAATATAATCATTATATAACCCAAACCAAATTCTTTTTAATTTTACATACCTACTTCTCATTTTATTCATACGTAGAAAAAATTGTACAAACTACATTGAATTTAATAAACTACCCTTACAATAAATTTAAATTTATTTTTAATTTACGTGATAAATTATATAATTACGTAGTAAAGTAACAAAAACAAGATATATATTTATGACTGTTACATCTAGACATCTTTTTATTTTAAATTATATGTGGAAATTTATGGATTTATGTACATTTAAATAATGTGCTATTATTTAATTATTTACATATTTTTATGTAATTGCAAGGAAGGAAATAATATTTATAAAAACAACAAAGCCTTAACATATTCAACAATGGTCTTTTGTATTACAATATACAACGTAATATATACTTTATTTTACTAATCTTCTTATAAAAGTAAAGTATGTCCGTACGAAAAGTCACTTTTCAAAAGTGACAAATACGTTTACAAGATTTCTATTCGATTATCCCTAAAATCGATTACCTTCTCATATAAGTCAGTCAATCAGTATAAAAAGATAAATATTTTGATACCATTAGGATAGAATAATTAATTTCATCTTATTGTTAATAAAAAAAATTAAGACATTGAATCGCGGCGTCTGTTAAGCTAATGATAGGTTTGAATTATTTCGAGTGACTACTAATTAAATTAGCATTATATGATATAATATATACGAAACATGAAGATGTTACAAAAAACATATTACCGTAGTAATTAAATACTCAACATTATGTGAAATTAAATTCACTTTAAGATATTTTGCAATGTAATATAGCATGTCAATTAACGATCAATTAATATCGTGGTCTTTACTAAAACTTACGAATACTTTATTAGATTATAAGCTAATTAATCTTACACAAATTTAATCGATTCAATTTTAAGAAAAAATATATAAACTTATTATGCTCATTAAAAATATAGAGACTTAAATATTGAATATACCACATACAAAAAATATTATACATAGAATTTCAGATGCTTATGTGGAAATAGTTATGAAAAGTAAATTAAATGCTTTCTATAAAAATTGTATGAACTTTTCAGCTCCTAAATCAAAATAATCATATGCCTAAGTTTGAAAATCAATTACGATCAGAATTAGCGTATGTCTCTTAAGACGCTTTTATACTTCCACAATATAGTTACATACCTCTCATAGGGCAAGAGTCTTTTTCTTTTAATAAATCTATTAGATAATCTAAATTATATTAAATCTTAATAGCTTAATGATTCTCAAACTTAGTTTCACTAGCGTTCCTTTTTTCTTTTTTTTACTTATCTTTCTTCAAATAAACATGGTCATAAGGTTCATATAAATTAAATTTGATCTTAACATGTTTCACACTCATTACATTTATCCTTGAGATAATATTACACATTAAAAAAAACGCTTTTAAAATTAGTATGCTTGTGTTACGTTAGTTTATAAATTACGGGGATTTGATATGCACCGCTAGTGCATATAAAATCTAGTACTAACGTACTAGATTACTATTACTGTTAAAAGTACGAAAACTTGTCTACGAATCTAAAAGTAAATCGACTAAGACAATTTAAATATAAATATACTACATCAAATTATATTCGGAATAAAAACGTTATCCCTACTTCTATTTATTATTTCAATTCTCCTAAAAACTAAAGAGAAAATAACTATTTCTCTTTTATTATAAAATTGTAGAAAGTAAGATCCAATAAAGTCTACTAAAATAAAGATCGAGTGGAAAAGAAAACTTCAATGCGACTTCATCCTTCAAAGAACTGTACTTATTTTGTAGTGTGAAAGCCGTTTCTTTTTTGGACGTGTTCTTATTTTATCAATAACCCTTTGTACCCACAAATCTTAGTAAAATGTATTGAACAATAATCTTTTTGTAAATATTAACCAACATTTTTATGTAACATAAGAAATAAAGCATTTTTTTCCCTACTAAACGTTGTTTGATGTCTATAAGTTGCGCCGTACCTCTCCACTTTATTATTGAAAAATAATCTTTTTAATACTGTACTATCCGTGTCCCGTAACTAAAGAGCAATTCGAAAAACGCACAGAAATGAATGATAAATGAATGAATAATAGAACATACATACACACATAGCTTCACGCTGTATCCCGCATATAGCATGGTAGGCAGAGGGAACCTAGTGTTAAGACAATCCGTTCCCCACTTTCCGCCGAATTGAAGCATTGCGTGCTGGCGTAGTGGCGGAACTCAACGCCGCGCTTTCCCTTGTTACCAAACCTAGGAAATGAAAAATTCCATTTCCTGGAGTTGGAATCGAACCCACAACCTATCGCGTTTTCAGTCGCACGCTTGTGCCTCTGCGCCACGACAGTCACAAGCGTGCGTTCTCTAGTTGAATAATAGAATGAAGAAAATAATTAATAGATCTATCAAGGGAAGTGTGTAAGAGTAAGAGTTATGTTAATATCCGACGAGATCATTTAATCTAATGCGAAGTATTGATTAAAGGTATTATTTATTTACATTTGTAATGCGAATAGAAAGAAGCTAGTGTCAACATACTCAATTTTCCACTTTCTGTTTGAATTCCAAAGATTGCGTGTTGAGGGGCGGAAATCAACGCCGCGCACTGTCTTAACAGTGTCGAAAGTCGGTAGAACACATACTAATAATTATATAATTTGTTACTTTAGCTCAATCATTTGTGGAATCTGTAAATCTATTAAAATTATTATATTGTTGTTGATTGCATAAGATCGTATAGTCACTAAATTCATTCTCTATCAGAAACACAAAGAAAATCAATGTCATATACAGTTACCTATTGAATGAGATGAACAATTTAGTTGGCCCACTGACACCAACATTGTTCCGTACACGCTCATTATTGAGTACCGTTACATAGCTTCAAGAAGTGTTAGTCATTTGTTTTATCTGCCATATAATGTTAATTGGCTATCCAGGACGAGTCCCACAAACTGTTCAAATATATTCAGAATTCTTATTTGCATCAACTCATGTAAATCGTTTGATAACGGTGAATGTATTTTTGAACTCAAATATACACATATACCTATGCACATATTTATATATTTTAAAAATGAACGATGTACTAATTGTCAGTTCCTAAGTTATTGTTATAAACCAAAAATGTCTTTGAATCTGCATGAAAAATCGTTTTTAAGTATATTTCTAAGCCAATCAATATACATGCGGTAAATGTTTACAAGTAATCTTTATTACCTTAGTTATAATAATTCGCAAATTTTAGTCAAAAATGTAAACATTTTGTTCGATTTGTTATAAGCTGTGTACTTTTTTCTAATACGGATACGAACTTGTCTATGTTGGCGGGAAATTTGTTAACTCTAAAAGTATTAAACTCGCAGTCATACTGATTTCTTCATCGGATGCATCATTAGATTTTTTTATTGATTATCTTGTTGTCAGGTGTTTTAAGTATTGCTTCGATACGCTCATTTGCAAAGAGATATATAAACATCGACTATAGGAATCAAATCTACGGTTGATGCCTGGATTTGAATATTTACTTATTTTATTATTTCCAAAAAATATATCACAACATCCATTAATGCCATTTCCAAGGGTTGCAAGAATGCCAAAAACCTTATATTCTTCATGCATCCTCTCTAGTTGACTAACGTGTTTTAACGATTTTTCTTGTCTAAATCCAATCGTTACATACTTCCAGTGTAGTTCGTACTACGATGACAACGGACAGACACAAAAAAATATATATTTTTTTGATAATCTCTCTCAATAAGAAGAATATACGAGAATATCTCGAATAAGTTTCTATGCAGTGGGCAGAGCAAGTATCGTACTTTGTATGGAAAAAGCAAACGGTGCTTGTAAGCCATTAATTATATACATCAAATATATTACAACAGCAATACTATACGATTAGAGGCCATCAATATTCAATATTTAACTACTTTACTTAAGTATTCTTTCATATGGCTGTTATAAAACGCAATATTTTTTACAAGCGTAAAATTTGTTATTTCATCGATTCGTTCCTTATTTTCTTTTGTTTTGATGATGTTTCTATTTTTTGACTCGATTCGTTCATGATTGAATACATGATTGAAATCCATAAAACTGTTCATGAAATTACGTACAATATTAAAATATGTACCACAATATTTTATACAGATTATTCGCAACACACAAACAGTAGTAAAACTGAACTGAAGCATAAATATATTGTTGAGAAACAAAAATATATTTACTGCAATTTTGCTCTCTTTTTACTCATAAAAAGTGTGGGCAGATACTAAGCGCTGATGCAAGAGCAGCAAACTAACTGTTTTAAGGACTCATTTTGAAATTCGAAGACATTAGCAAAATGTATGCACATTTTTTTATCTCTAAGATATCCAGTCTGCAAATTGGCCGACACCAAAAATCTGCCGCCATAGGCTTCTTGTCTACTTAGCCTGCTCATAAATCCGCCTCCGTAACGTCACAAGCCAATTTTATATATATTCGGCTCACAATTATTTTGACTTGTGAAAAATTACAAATATAGCTACCGTATAGTATTTTAAAATAAATCGCTTATGTCATTAAGTGAAATAAAAAATATATCACATTATATAGTTAAAAGAATATTATTAATTTAAAACTGTTTTTTTACGCCATGCCTGACTAATATCTCTAAGTGTGTCAATTTATGGTAAAAATATTGTGAATTACCATTAAAAGACCAAAATTTAATTTTATTATACGTATATACGCATTTTGTTAGACGTATTCGACTCACTAATATCTCAACAAAGCTCTCTCGAATAAAAGAAATAAAAAGTTTTGCAAATAAAAACATAGCTTGTTTGTTTACTACAAAAGGTTAAAGCCCTTGTACTTCTTGCACTTATACTCATAAGTATGTAATATTTTTACAGCGAAGATTTAAATTTCTCCAGCATAATCTACAATATTAAGCTTTATTTCTGTGCACTGCAGTCTATTTGATACATTGTTGGACATTTGTTATTTTAATTTCTATTTATACACAAAATTAGAATAGAATAATGTGGTATTTTATCCGATTCAATTATATTAGTTGTACATAGCAAAGCTACACTAAATAGGAAATAATAGGAAATAAATATAAGCAAGCATCTACTTCACTCTATAAATAATATAAATATGTATTATTAGTATCTTGTACAACGATAATTTGTTTAATATTTTCTTGGAATTGGTTGCGATTTATAGTATTTACTATTTATTTAAAAAAATATACCTTCTTAAATGTTAATCCTTTTATTTTTTTAATTCGAATAAAAAACTGTAAACGCACAAGTACTCGGATATTTATATATGTACTATGTAAGTATATTATTATATTTCAGTATAGATAATATAAATAAATAGAATATTTTTATACTATTTTAATTCTGAATAAAATTGGAAACTATTTCATTATTATTTATCCGAGAATTGGCGCAGCTTTACGTTTACGACGACGTAAATAATCTAAGTATTAAGTACTGAAATATATATAAAACTCTGCCGTTACTCAATGTGTCCGACAAAGCAAAACCGAAACTGCTAGGTGTACAGATCTGCAATTTGGCATGTAGGTTTTTTAGGAAGTGTGTGAACTGTGGAGGAATGGAAAAAACAGTATGCATGTAAGAATATGTATACCATGCAAATGAAGTTACGAGGTATAACTAACTTAGTATAAATAGATAATAATATAATATCAGAACACAATGTAACTACGAATTATCATATCGAAAAATAGATTGACGGTATGGGAAATGATGATTGAAGGTATCTCAATATTGTAACAGCAAGTATATGATGTATCGTGTTGTTAATATTATCTATTGTATTGTAAGCGAAATATTATATCTGTGACCTTTATATTACCGCCAAAAAATATGATTGTCAGATAAAATTGATAGAAAAAATCAAATAACCAAAAGAAAAAAACCTGAAGTCATTCAACAATACAAATGTGACCGCAAACTTTTTGTTCGGATACCTCATTGTATTGTATGTAAGTATTTATTTGTATTTATTTTAATGATCTAATCTTATATTTATAATTACTACACAGTCGATAGTTTGATATACGACTTGGTCATAATGAACTGTAGTTATCAATCACGTTGCTTTTGATAATAGCGTTATTTATTTAAATTCAACACGGAAATGATTTTTTAATATATATTTATATATGTATGCTTATTTGAATTGAATATTTACTTTACATGCCTTGATGATCAGCACATCATCTTCCGTTCATTCGAGACATTGTGTGCTTGGTGTATAACAATGCCTTGAATGCATCTCGCATTATATAAATACAGTCTTTTGTATTACATAAGGTTTTGCGTACAAATTTTCAGCATTAAAGACCACAGCTTTCAACAATTGGTTTGAAGTTCAACATAACAAATAAAGTTTTAGCTATTCATATATTTATGTTCAAAATGTGTATCACATATAGATATGTTAAATGATATATTTAATTTGCTCAAAAAATAAATATTCAAAAGTTTTATTAACGAAGATCACAGGAAGTCGGTATTTTATAATCATGTTTATTAATTAAAATTTTTATATTCATTCAATGGTAATGCGTATTAGATGTCATTAACATCACACAATATTAATTAATCGTTAAAGGCTCAAAGGTTAGATCTTTACCTGTAAGGTTGTTTAGATAAGCATACCTATTTTTTTCAAATACGACCTTCCGACACTTCTATTGGTAGTATATAAATATCCACGTTACAATTAGCCAACAGGAGCAGACTAAATTAAATTTTCTTATATGAAACTTTTCAATAAAATATTATTTAATTGGAAACATTGGTTTTTATTGATAATTATTTGAAGATGTTAATAATATGTTACATTTTTTTTTAACTTCACTGCGGGATACAGCCGCATATAGTAGGGTAGGCAGAGGGAACCTGAGAACCTAGTGTTAAGACACTTCGATCTCTTTCAACAATTCCGTTCCCCCCTTTCCGCCGGATTGAGGCATTGCGTGAGTAGCGGAACTCAACGCCGCGCTTTACATATTTATTATGTTACATATTTATTTGCCTATTTAAATCATTGTGAGCTTATTAGTTTATTTAAAAATAATTCATATCCTGTTTTAATTATAATTTTTTATAATATAAAATAATTAAGATTTTAACAAAACAGAAAACCGATTTCAAATATAATCCACTAAAAAGTAACAATACTATGCATAATTCAAAAACTACTCGTCAGATGTTAAAATCAAGAAGGATAAATTGAAATGGTCAGAAGAACGTCAGAAGCAGCTAAAGTATAAAAAAAGAATCATTAAGATTATTTCACTTAGTAGGAATTTATGCGGTACGCATAAAAAAACGGTCGAATTGAGAACCTCCTCCTTTTTTTAAGTCGATTAAAAAAGTAATTTGTTCATGTTTTAGGTTTTAAAGTGTTACTGGTTATGAGGCATGATCGACAGGATTATTGAAAAAATTACACGTAAACTTGGTTATTTTGTTCATTGCAAGCGGGAGTTGGCGAGGGAAGCGAATAGGAGGCGGATCCCCCTAATATAATACTAAATATATATCATAGAAGTATATAGGTGTGATAATTATTTTCATATTGATATGTGTTTACGTGTACCGACTTTATAAGAATCAGTATGGATAGGTCGTTGAACCGTTACTGGTTTTGCGGCCTAAATGCATATAGGCTTATGCAATAAACAAAGCCGGTTTTGGCCGACAATTACCTACTTTTTATTGTAACCAACATTTGTTAGTACATATGAATTGTAATAATAATGTAAAACAAGTTCTTACTGAACCATTGAATATTAGTTTAGGACATCTCTATGATATAATATTTGTGGATATGTGAATACAATGTGGATTTATTATTGATTTTACATTGCATTATCAAATTATGAAATAATTCTGGCAGATTCTGAACCGTGGAAACATGGCAAGTTTCTTTTTATTAGAAAATTATATCCTAAGCAATTGGCATAATAAAAGCAAAGGCAAAAATCGAGTTAAAATACGTGTTGCCCTAGCAAGTGTACATATGTTACTATACAGAAATATATGTATGTCAAATGTATGAGCTTATTATGTACTTATTATATTTTGAAGGCATTATTATAATAAAATATTAGCTTTCCGCATTTCTCTAACTATGACAAAATTCGATACTCCTCCATGTGTATAATTTTCGTAGAAAGTGTCGAAAGTTTCTTCTATGTACGTCTATAGTATAATGAAGACGCATTTATTTACTGTATTAACTAGTAAATTTTCAGTAACAGTAAAAAGCTTAAAATTTACCTAATATTAAATATAGTTTGTCCTACCAAATAAGTAAAATATGTTCCTACAGAATCGCTTTAAGTCACAGCTCTAGGATAATTTTAAAACTCAAAGAATTAATATTATCAAAAAGCTGAACAATTTGTAAGATAAAATTAAAATTGTTATCCAATACACCGTTTTATTCTTATAAGACGGAGGATCGTAAAAGGCCGCTGAATCATTTTGTTAGATAGACCTAAACTCTATTAGTATTCCGTATCAAAGAAGGTCTTTTTTAGCGTTACACTGTCCCGCAAGGCCATAACAGGGTAGAAGGAAATAGAGAATCTTGTGATAAGACACTCCGTTCTCTTTTAACATTTCCGTTCCCCGGGTCTCCGCGGAATTGACACTTTGCGTGCTGAGTGACGGAATTCAATGCCGCGCTTTGTCTTGTTTCTAAAGCGAGGAAATGAAAATACTAAATATTATATAATATTTTCATTTCCTGGAGTGGGAATCGAACCCACAACCTATCGCGTTTCAATCGCACGCTTGTGCCTCTGCGCCACGACAGGCCTCTTAATCTAGTCATAGAAGGTATGCCACTCAAATACAAAAAAACAATCTTTCGATGTCTTTGTACCGACAATGCTTGCCATCTTGTTATTTTAAAATTATCCCTTCATTTTTAGAATTTAAAATGATTTTAATGACTGAATTATTTATAAGCATCAATGTATTAACCAATTATTTAAAAACCTAACAAAATAATTCGCCTTTTTTACATAAAGTTCCAACAATGCTGTCGTTGTTAAAATAAACAACCCACTTATTTTTCAACTTTTCCGATTTGTATTCATATTATTAACGATGTACTGGATCATGTTTTTAGCCTGTTATATTTACCTAACATTAAGAAAATGTATTTTAACATGTTACCCGTGCTTGGAAAACCACGACCTCTCTTGGACATTTCCTTTTAAAAATGTTTTTAAAGTTTTATTTTTATGTACTTATAATCTATTTATCTTCTCAGTGTTTGATACGAGTATGTGTAAAACTTAGTGACAGAGTGTGTTGAATAGCGAAATACCAAAATTTAAATTAAATTTAATTGATAGGAAATTTAAATTAAGAGTTCAGTTACTTACCATCATGGGCGCTTGTTCCAGATTCTTGAAAATTTTAAAAAGCCCTTGTGGCTCAGGGCGCTCAGGCGCTGGACGCAGCGGTAGACGCACTGGGCCAGATAATGGGTATGCGAATACTTGTGATTGTGGATCAAGGAACATGGGTAAAGGTCTGTAACAAAGATTAGCCATATATTTATCTGTTATAATTCTCGTGTAAGTTTTTATGGGGACCAGATTCACTAGCTTTATTATATTCATAGATTAATTAGTACATATACCTATAACATACAGTGACAGAATAAGTACACACATTTCAAGTTTAAGATTTTAATTTTTATAATTAAAATGTTGTCTATCAAGATATCAAGATATTATTTTAATATAAAAATTGTCTATTTTGTTACATTTCTATACATCTTCAACTTTTACAAAATTTTGAAAAACGCAAAGAGAACCTGGTAGGGTGAGCACGAAAAATATTCAAATGATCAATTCTTTTCTACGTTTTCTACTTTTCGCCTATTTAGAGATATTGCTTTGAGAATGGAATCTAACACCGCTCTTTGTTGAACCATACCAAAAAATAATAAAAATTTAAATAAAAGTTTTATCGAGTATTATTAAAATAAAAACAATCATATGCAGACAGGTCCTACTTATAATACGAGGGCGTTAGGATTGTGTCATATATTACTTTATTGTTTAAATAAAAACAATGCGTAACAACTCGTGTCAGAAACATCTAAATTTCACGATTTTACGACTCCAGTTAAATCAACACAATAAGTTCGACTCCTTAAGTCTTCTTACAAGTATCTCGAAAGCTTCACATCCGACGTACGAATTCACTCAGATTCTCAAAGTGATATAATAAAGCCGGAACTTTTAAACGAGCCAACATTTGCCTTTGTGAGTTTGAATTGCTTTGTATAGGCTGTTAGAACTTTATGTTAATTTTTGTATTTTTTAATTCCTAAATATATAAAAAAACAGTAAATGGCTTAATTTTCAGCCAACGTAAATTCAAATTTCTTTAAAACCTTTTAAAGAAAAAGCTTAGTATATATTTATACCAAGTATATTATATATATTTCATCCACACATAAAGCCCATTAATCTTGGTTAAGTTAGTTAAACTGTCACTTTGACACAGCACCGATAAACTTCCTGCACTTCATAAAATTAACATCGTAGTTCTTTTGTAACACTCTCTTTTATTAAGACATGTTTTTACCAAAAATGACGTAAAATAAGTTTTTTTTATATTTTAATAGACTTTTTTAAACGTAATAACGTTTAAGTTGCAGGATTTTTATACGGTCTATTTTAATTCTATGAATTATGTTTATGAACATCACTTTAAATAATAATAATTTATGAATATTAGAAGCATAAATTGTTTAACATCTAAGCAACTTTACGCTTTATCTCGCATAGCAGAGTAGTCAAAGAGAACCTAGTTTTACCACACCCTGTTGGCCACTTTCCCTGGCCCGTGTGTCGAAACACCGCGCTTTGTCTTACAAGAGTGGAAGAATGAAAATAATTTAAATATTTAAACATTTCCCCGCGCGGAAATCGAACTCATAACCAATCGCGATTACTAATAGTCACTGTCCTATTGTTCCACGATGATTAACATCTAATCTTTATTTGATACATATATTTTTTATTAAAGAAAAATTTTGTAAAATTATAGAATTGACTGATTCAATCTACATAATCCGTTACATTATATAATAAAAACATTTTGTTCTGAAATATGCTGTGGTTATCGATCAGAATTTATAGTTATTTAAACAATGTTAAACCATGACGTTTATTGAAGCGCTAAACCTAACATAATTTTTTAATATGTTCTAAGTAACATGTAGTGTCGGATTAGCCACATACCAAGAGTTACGTTATGTTAATGTTACGGGCCTCGTGAATCGGCCCGTAGGATTTACTACTTACGGGCCCCGCGCTCGGAATCACGCTTGCCATTTTAAAAAAACGAAAACTCAAGTAAACGCGCATCAACGAAATTTCGAAAAAACTAGACGACCAATCAAAACAAACCGATACTTATTAGGTTCAATATTGTTTTCTTTTCTATGTCAACAAAACGGATCCACGAAAAAAGATTCTTTATATTTTTTCACGTCAAGTCAAATTGACTTTTCTTTTACAACAAGCCTTTTCTCTTTTAAAACTGAAAAAAATATAAATTTCATATTTTTTATTTTTCTTGGTTCACAGACAATACAAATAACAACGGTATTAGGCTTTATTGTTTCCGATGAAAATTACAAGCTGTGTCCTGCCCGGCAATTTAAAACAGCAGTTGCAGGAATGTGCCAAAAAATCAACAGCATGTAACTTTTATTTACTACAAAAATTTTTGCCACATTTAAATATATAATAAAATAATCAGAAAAGTTCCCTAGACTCACTTGTTTATTTTTACCCTTAAAAATTCCCCGAAGGAGCTGGTTTTTTTATCCTCCTAAAGGAGATTCCCTTTATTTCAGATCTAATGACTTTTGGGTTATTTGTAATAATGATTTTTTTACATTTTAATGTACTTTTTATCCTTTATGTAATATATTGTATAGCATTGAATAAATTGTAATGTATAAAAAAAACAATGCAATTTATTAATAATAAAATACCAATATATAAATATTATTGTTCCATGCAAAAACATTTATGAGAATTTAAATATTTGTATGCCGTATTAAATATAAATTCTTTTCATATAATCATGTAAACTATTTATTACAAATTAGCAGCATTATCAAATTGTTTTTTTGTATTGCGTGTTGAGTGGCGAAACTAAACGCCGCGTTTTATTTTTACCAGAGGGAAGAAATAAAAGTAATTTAAATATAATCATACCCCGATTTGGAATCGAATACACAACCATCGCGTTTACGTTCAGAGTCTGTCCCAATGGACCATGATAGCCACTCAACGGAAATTTTTAGCCTTGTTAGAATTTTTTGCACAGTTTAAAGGTTTTATGGCTCATAAAACCATATTCGCTTTAATATTCAAAGTCATGTTAATAGAAGAAAAATACATAAGTTATATTTATCAAAACAAACGTTTGATAAACTTTATCTAATTTCATCAAGCTTGGTAGGCCAAGGTTATTTGCGAGATTAAGAGATGCAATTCCTACTCAGTTTCATTTGATTCTACTCTAAACATATCGCATGTAAACCAACTGAACTTGATTAAAGAATTTTACGAATCTTAATCAAATACAAGAAGGAATTGTTCTAACAACAATTTGGAAAGGGTATTTTGATGAGCCATCGACAGTCAAAGGAATATGGTATAAAGTTATTCAGAACAAGCTTCCTCGTATTCCGTGGTTTCGAGAAAAGAAATTGACGCGTCAACAAATTGTTGTGGCTCTTAGGCGTGGGCATATCCCGCTTAAGAAATTTGGATTTTTAACAAAAAAAAGTGAGTTCTCCTAAATGTGAATTGTGCGGAGTGGATGATGATACACATCATTTCTTGGTGGAATGTCTCCGAAACGCCGAGGCTTGCAAACAGTTGATGCGTCGTTATAATATAAATTTAATGGATGTCGGTATAATTCAATTTTTTCTCTCTAAGCCTTACTCTATGGAGGCGAAACTATTATATAAATTTAAGTATTATAAGTAATGTCTTTAGATTAAGGAAATTTGTTAATTTTATATTCTTTTTTTATGTGATGTAAGTTTTTTCTTAAAGTTACGATGGGGCTGACATTTTTATATTTATAGTACTTAAAAAGTCTCTAAATAAATAATCTAAAATAGATAAAAAAAAGAAAACATACTGTCTGCTTTAACTCAACGTATGGAATCACATCATAAAATTATTAATTGTTATTGATGTTTCTGGAGTATTTTAATTGCTAAAATTACAACAAAAGAGCTTTTGGAAAAATCCTAACGCATGATGCTTACGAATGCATTTTTTTCTAAATAACTCTTTAGAATCCTGTTCCTCAAATGTAGAAATTACCTTGCGTCTTTACTTGTACTTAATCCGACACTGGTAAAATATTGGATATCATATTTGATTTAATCTAGCTAGAGGCCCTGCCGACGCGTAAACAACGTGTTCCCTTAGCAACGTGTATGTGATTTTATACAGAAACGTATGTCAAGCGCACAGTAGTGTGTGTAATATTTATATTATTAATTTAAGGTATTTCTAATTGATTTACTCTCTGCACTTCTTCTCCATATAACCTTTAGCTTTGCCAAATGTTATACTCCTATATCGTCAACGATATTGTTACACTAAATTTGTGCGTATATGAAATTTCAAAATCGTTTATCTATTTTACAATATTAAATTTATGTTATATTATGATATAGTGACTGTTAGTTATGTTGTTTACATCATAAGTCGTTTTGACTTCACAAATATTTATTTTATGTTAATTATAGAATTAATAATTCATTAATTAATATTAATATAGTTTTTATTTATATTAATATTGATTTATTAATAGAACTAGATTCTTAAGTAAAGTTTAGATACTATATATATGTATATAGTTATATAAGTCGAGTTCTAAGTAATATTGGAATAAAATCATTAACAGAATGTAATAATTAACAAAATATAATATAATAAATAAATTTAAAAAATATTGGTTTTACCTAAAACTAAAAAATGATTACGTGTCGTTTTATGAACAGATTTGCCGTATTTATAAAATTTTATAATAAATTGAAGTGTATCTAAATATAAAAAAGATCGAAGATATATTCGATGTCATAAATATAGTGTATTTTGTAAATCTTGTCATATTTGTACCTTAAATAAAATTAAGATCTTTTAAGACGTTAGACGTATATTTATACAATTGGTACTTACCGTTCTTCTCCACCGTGGCAGATAATAGAAATACGTTCAGCCTGGGGACTGCGAGATGTCAATGCACTAAGAAGGTTGAATGGGAACCGTTTTTCCATAGCTTCTTCATGGCGTCTTTCGACCACACAGTTCATACGTCCTCTGAAAAATTAGATTTCAAATTATTATGAATAACATTTAAGCGAATAAAATAATATGTTTCAACGAGAGCGAATAAAGCATTGAACATTTTAAAAACGCCTGTCTATAAAATATTTACGTATTCTTGATAATATTATAATTACATTATGATAACAAATTTAGAACATAATGACTAAAAAGTTAAAACAAATTTAATATTTTTATGTAAGTTGTTTGACATGGAAACATCCGAAGAAAAACAATGAAGTCACAATTGAATAAAATATTCATAATATTTTTTTTCCAATTAAAACACATTCAAAATAATAATCTGTAATTATTACTACTTAATAAATTAAGTATAAAGCTTACTTAAATACGTTAAAACTTAATTAAATACAAAAAGGTACCCACTTTTGGTTGTTAGCCAAGAAGGCTCCCGCAAGCTCATCGAGGTCGAAGCGTATAGGCATCGTAAACTTAGGAATAAGCTCGTCATCCTCCTCTTCTCCGGAACTATCGGACTCGGAACTCTCATCGCTTCCGGAATTAGCAGTCTCTACCTTTTCGTCGTCGATTTTCTGCAAGATAAAATAATAATAATAATAATATGAACAAATATCAAAAATAGTCCTCCCACTCGGCTCTGTAATACACGTTTTTAATATGACTACTCTTGCATATATGTACTTATTAATATCACAGTGAAGACAATGTATATGAAGGCATATAGATGACATGAAATAAAGTTAATAAAATATATTTAGCCTAATGTAATGGTAAGTCACAAGAACACACAAACCTATTGTAAATATATTAAAATAATTACAACACATCATAAAAGCCACAAAAATATCTGCTACTTTATGACCATTCATGTGGAACATAATCGACACGACACAATGGGTCGCCATTTGCAGATAATGCAGGTGTCGTTATCGTATTTTTTTACTTTTATTTGTTATATATGTATATTAATTGAACTTCTTTAAAACAGCTCACTCATATCTATACTATAAAACAATAAAACGGTGTGTCTGAAATAATTTATACTTATAAATCTTTACCCTTTTTAGTGAAAACACTCCTTTCTATCAGAATTTGACATTACATATTAAATGGCAGAACTCAACGCCGAACTTTGTCATACCAGAACTGCGACTTGAAAATAATTTAAATACGGGAATCGTAACCACAACCATTTACGTTTACAGTCAGACACAGACCCATTGTGACACGACACCCTCAAATAGAATGAAATAATTTAGGAAAATGAGAAAACAATAATGAGTATAATCTATTGTTTGTATTTTTTTGAACTGTTTCCCTGCTTTTACTATTTTTTTTAAACTACTGGAAAATTTTAAATGAAGCTTTTTTTATTATACAGCTATAAAGCCTGGACAGGAGATTCAATATATGAATCGGTTTTAAAGACTTTTAGTCTTCGATATTGAAGATTTTTGGCAAACATATTGTAGACCACAATAATCCATCTAAAGTATAAGATATTAGGCACCTTAGCAAATTTTCATTTTGGTTCATGGGCATTTTTCATTCACAAATAAAATATTTTGCTTATTTTTTATATTTTTAAGTGCAATAAAGAATAGTATATTCTTTATTGCACTTTTATATTCTTTATTACAATTATAGTGGACAGTTTTCGATGAAAAATTCCGAATGTAAAAAGCAGAGAATAAGGGTATTGACCTGTTATGAAGAAAAAATACAATTGTCTAGAATATAGAGAATCATAAAACATTGCTAAAGCTAATACTATTTAGCCTAACGAGTATTGTTGGTTCCTACAAAATCTAGAAAATTTTATACGGATATAAAAAATCAGTACACCATAAGATATAAGGAAATAGCATCTCAACGGAGTCGTTAGTTAATGATTTTCAGTCCAAGGTTTAATATTAAAGAAACAAATATTGATATGTAATTAATAATATTTGACGCAAATATCAAATAAATATCTCGTTCTGTGCTGTTTGTTGGCTACAATACACTCGGACATCCTGCACAAGACAATGCGACTGCGCACTATTGTTCTGTAGTCCATTTGTAAATATTACGACGAATAGAATAGATAAATGATTTAATCGAATCATCATTTAACAAAATATCTACAATTCTTTTACTGGGGTATAATAGGTCGATAACATTTTCAAATGAATAGAAAAAGTCATTAATTTATTTATTTGTCTTAATATTCCCAAACATGTCCCAAAGTAACATGGGGGAAGAAAAACGAGCTAAAATAAAACTGTGCCTTTAGACAGCGGTAAAAACTTCCAGGATTGAATTTGCCGCAGATAATTTAGGAAGGAACTTTTGATTTACGACATTTGAAAATTCGATAAAGTAATTTCCTATGAACGAAATGAATTACCTTCAAACGTGACTTGTTTTAATTTAAAAAGACAATTATTGTGAATAATTGTATAAAACACATTGTTTTCTATAATATTCTTAAAATCAATTTTATTGACAATATTATCAACTACTTCATTTTGTTTAAATGCTAGTATAGTATATACTTAATATGAAAATATATTAAAGAAAAACTTGTTATATAAAAACAAGACGCTTAATTTAATATTTGTAGTTACTTAAACGATGTGAAAGATAATTCCTAAGCAATATCTGCTTTCACAATCGGTGCAACGGTCGAAGAGCGGAGACCTCATGCGCTGGCAGAAGCTCTCAAATACAAGTGAAAGTTGATGACGTCACCACTTGCATAGATACACTTCATTGCATTCGTATATTCGCACTCCTGGATTAAAATTATTGTTGGTATGAATTTACGTAACGTATTACGTAAGATTTTGTTTGTATGGGTTGGCTTGTACGTTCCATCTAAGTGCAACAACGGTATACTCATGAGAGTTATAAAAAAGAACATAATATAGTTTCAGCATGCAAATTGAACACCAGAATGACGAATACGCGTTCAAGCAGAAATATGTTTTAATGACACTTTCATATTATAATGACTATAATGAGTGAGAGTAATTATTATAATATATATTATATAGTGTACGAATGATACATTTAATCATAATATTGCTTATTATATATGCGAATTAAAACAGTGGCACTTTTCTAGTATGTAAAGTAAAAGAATAATAACGTTACAACAATTTCCTTAAGCATTTTCCTTATGTTATTTTTAACTCCTTCATTTATATTTTAAAATTTATATGGCATTTACTTAAGACATTTATCGGAGATCAAAAATATAAAAATATGTCTATTATTCTACTAATGTGTTTTTTTGTTATATAATAATTTTTATAACGTACCTGTAATTTATCCTCATCGACTTTAGATTCAGCGTGGCTTAAGGGGTCTTCTTTCAAAAGACTGTCTGGAGATGGCACAGGTTTCAATTTTGCTGGTGCAGATGATGTTTCTGCTATTAATGAAGGTGATGCGTGGAGTGCATGAGCATTTGCTATCGGCAATGGCTCATCCTTGAAACGAAGAATAAGGTTACTTATTTACTTTACTATATTGGCATCAACACGATATATAGGCATAGTATATTTTTGACGGAAATACATGATAACCAATTATTAGCAAGCGCTCTGCGAAATCATTGTTGTAATAGAAGGCCTTATATAATGTGGTAGTAATTTAAAAAAGAACTGGATAATAAAGATGTGATATACTATTTTATTAATTTTTTGCTAAACATTTCATTAAATATAATTCATTATTGTTACTTTATTCATATTGTAATAATATCTCTATTTCGTCTTTATATAATTCAAAACAAAAGTAAATTATTTACAAAGCGCGTCTTGCAAAAACTTCGGCCAGGCATAGCGGAACCGCTCACTTTCAGAAAAACCGTCAGTACTCATCTAAGATGGCGGCTCTTAATACGCAAGTCCATAATTCCTTACATAACGCTCTCTTTAATTATGCAAATATTTACGTATATTAAATTGAATGTTTATTTTGAATTCTTAGTTGCCTTAAGTATATTATATAAGTAATTTTAATCAAAACTTATTATTTTTATTTATATTATGTGACAATTTTATAATAGACTAGGCTGCGACTCTTGCTCGCTTCGGCTACCAACCCCCGCTTGCAAAGATCAAAAAATAAATTTTAAATATCCAGTTAACGTGTGATTTTCCCAATAATTCAGCCAATCGCCTAATTGTCAAGTGTAAAAATGACTACTTGCCTACACAAAATACATTTTATTTTATAATAATAAAATATATGTTATTGCAAAATAAAAATTAGGGTTCTAATTAGTAGTCATTTAGTACTACGTTTAGTACCAACCCTTTATACATATCAAATATTATTTTAGCATTTTAGGTATCCACATAAGCAAAACCCACACATATAACTGGTCGCATTGTCTAGCTCAATTACGGAGTTCCCACTACGTATAATAGGTAGGTAACAGTAGAAGATTACAGTTTAAGAACGTGCATTGAAAAAACCAAGGCTATTTGAACCTTTAAGTATACATAAATTCATGTGCACAGATGGAACTAAAATTCTAGAAATTTCCTAACTGCGTAGGAGATTGTTATATCATAATGTATCAACAACATAAAAGATAATTTAAATTCAGTAATATGTAAAAAAGTACCTAAAAATTATGTAATATTCTAAAGTACAATATGATATTCTAAAGTATAACTGGAACTATTGTAAAACTTGGATGTAAGTATTGCCTAAATTTTTAACATAGGGAATTTATGTAAGGTTAATTTTCGTTTAGGATAATTATATACAATATAATAAAAAAAGTATATAATGTGAAATTCAAATTCTTAAATATAATGTGTTATTTAAAGTCCATATTTGCATATGTCATAACAAAAGCTAAACGAATTCGTATGATATGTGTTTGTTTTGACAAAGATGTCATGTTTTTCTAGAAAATTCTCACAATACAGTCAATTATACTTAAAACGGTCGCGCGTAAAGGAAGTGATTAGAGAGCAACCTCTATACTTTGCTTGCTCCCACATCTCATATTTCAATATTTGAGTTTGGACTAAATGTTATTATATAAGACTCTTTCTATTTACATTTAATTATTCTACAATAAAAAAATATTATTATTGAAAGAGAACGAAGTGTCTTGCCTACCCAGCTATAAGCGGGATAGATACAAATAATCTATCTTTTGTATAGTATCTACCTACCATACACAGAACCCTTAGGCACTCCTTTTATTTTATTGTTATAAATCTTTAACGTAATTACGGTTAACAATTTTAAGTTTTCTTATATTCAATTGTCCATATTATTTCTATACATACACAGAAAAGCAATGAATTAAAAAATGCTTAGTATTAAAAACGATTTGAAGTAGTGTCAACAAATAAGCAGCCAAGCGCGAAGTGTTCGCGACCGCAACCGATAGAAAACGACGATTACGTTGACAATTGTCGCATTGTGCCTACGCCCACAACACTTTTACTACTTTGCGAAATACTTTAAACGGTGAAATATTTATTGCTTGAATTACGCGATTGCTAGGAAGTCAAAATATGGTACGGTAATAAAATTAATTGTCGATTACCAATTGAACACTACTAGCTTAAAATAACATATAGAACAAGTGGTTAAAATAAAATGATTGAGTCATATGTATAAAATGCCAATTAACGTACAATTTGAATTTCGTAAAGCAAATAAAGTAATTAGTTTTAAAGTTCTGTAGAAGTTTTCAAATTGAAAGCCCGTCTTTATACCATTATAAAGATAGAAAGTAGAGCTGCAATATTAAATTACCTAAGAAAATAAAGCACAAAGATAAAATACACGACTTAGTCTGCAATGTTTTAAAGGTATCTAGTAATATAAAGTGTTAAACAATAAGTGTTAAACATAAAAGTCGTCATATATTTGAGATGTGCCAATAAAGATATGAATGTGAAAAATAATATTTTGAGAGACATTATCACAAGAACACGACGAAAGAGTAAATGCTGCTATGTATTATATAAATGATTACAAAATATTAGTTGAACATATAGGGGAACGGCGGGTAGCCCCGGACGGCAGGTAGCCCCGGACACTTCAATTTCTAAGAAACAGACAAACAGTTATTGTAAAGATAGCTTTTCTAAAGTAGAAACAAATGTAGCTTGACCGCGGTACGCACGCTGAATAAATAAGCTGTGAGAGAATGCTTTATTCTCGCCTAAAAAAATTCATCGCTCCTATCAAATTTCATGGTGGTTATTAAGTACAATAAATAAATTTTTATACTTGTCTGCTATTCAGGGTTTTAAAAAAATGTATATATTTAAAGTATTTATAACCATTCTTGTACATTTGGAGTGCTATGTTTAAATATGTTGCATGATAACGGTCGAGTAGCCCCGGGCACTATATTTTCGGGTACTCCCGGACACGATTCTTGTTCTTTTTCGAACTGCAACTTAATGTAATTTTGCTTATTTATTGAAAATACTTTAAGTGGTACCACAGCATCTTAAATATATTAAGTATTTCTGCAACTATAGCAATAACATAGGTGAAGTACCTATGTTGTTACTATCTTTGCGGAAAAACTAAGATATTATACCAAAATTCATGAAGAGAATTTTTTAAACGCCTGTCGTGGCGCAGAGGCACAAGTGTGGGACTGAAAACGCAACAGGTTGTGGGTTCGAACCCACTCCAGGAAATGGAATTTTTCATTTCCTGGGTTTGATAACAAGGCAAAACGCGGCGTTGAGTTCCGCCACTCAGCACGCAATGCCTCAATTCGGTGGAAAGCGGGGAACGGAGTGTCTTAACATTAGGTTCCCTCTGCCTACCCTGCTATAAGCGGGATACAGAGTGAAGCTATGTATGTAATTCATGAGGAGAATCAGTGAAAGAAGAAAATAAGGAAAATAAAATGACAGAAACATTTACAAGCAAAATTAGTAATAGACCTTACTATAAACAGTTTATTTTCTTAAAAAATTATAATATAAGAGTTCAAGGTTTTAAAGACAGAGTTTAAGATTTATATAAATAAAGAAGTTCCTAATTTAGTATTAAATATGAAATAACACAGAAATATCCAGTACATTTATTCTTATTTGCGTTTCATTTAAGTGTCTTCCAAAGATATTATATTAGTAGGTATAGTAATTTTTATCATTTAATTCGTATTTGTATTCTAGTGACTGGTGTAACCGTGAATACTAATAAAAAAAGGTCAATATTAATTAGCTGATCATGCCGGAGATTGTGGGGGTTGACGGATGTTATGCACGAGCCGTAAATCGCGCATATCCGTTTGTTGACGACAATTACGTTCCATACTTACATATTTCGTATATACTATAAATTAAATAAAGAATAATATTTGTAATTAATTGCTTCAATATAAAACAAGTGAATAAAACATGATTTAGTAAATAGTAAGTGAAAGTCTTTTAACAAAAATAAGTCTTTATTACACAGTGATGTAATATATGAAACATAAAAGGCAAAAGAAAGTTTTAACACCGCATGCAGAATGAAGTAAGCTTAGCGATAAGCGTTATATATACTGCTGCTATATCCAAACCTTCGGTACATTTTATTTTATCACGAATTTAATAAAATTAAAAATGATTGGTCGAAAATATATAAAATTATTAAAAAATATTGTAATAAGTTTTATTTAGTCTTTATACCTTTTTCTTGACATATAACGAGAATCTATTACAATTTAAATGACGGTCCAGAAAGACTATTTAATTATATTTTTGTACCTCCTTTTACAAAAATTGTAAAAAAGGAGTAGTATGAAATTCAGTCATTCAATCAGTTAAAAAATGACCTTATCCATATTTTGCAGAAGCCCAATATTCATATAAAGTAATAAGAATACGTTAAAAATCAATATCACACACACTCGAAGCATTGTTTTAGCGAGACTTCTAGTAGGTGTAATATAAAGTGACGAAAATAATAAAATAATAATATACATACTGTATTAGATAAATTAAAATTTAAAATATAATTTTGTATTTTTTAAGAAATAAGTGTCACATTAATAAAGGTTTTCTGTTAAACAAAGATGCACTCATGAATCGAAGTCAACGACCGCTGCACAACTTTCACTAAATATTGCGAAATAGAATAAAATCTATGACTTCGTAAATATTATTTTACGTTATTTACACTTTCATAGTTCAACATAATACAATTTCAAATAAAACGTACTTAAAACACAATGAAAATAAATAGTTTAATTTTCTATTCCACAATCACTTCTCATTTTATTAAAAACGTTAAGCTATAAAGTATTTATTTAAAGGGAGTATAATTCTATGCGACCTCCACGCTTGGTAAAAGTTTAAATTTGCTTTATAAGTATATAAGCCATCTATCTATACATATTTTTTGGCTCTTGGTAAAATATTAAGGAAAATGTAACATACTCGTATGGTATGTAAGTTTAATAAACAGAGTATCCTAAAATTTAATTATATAATAATTATCACTACAAGAATACAAATAGTATAATCCCTGTTGTGACAATCTTCCCCCTGAATATCCGTGATACAAAATTTTACATGTTTTTGTATTTGCATACGTATAGGCATATTATTATATACGTATAGTTGGTACTTTTAACACAATTTTAAGGCAATGCCAGAATAGAATTGATGACTATCGATAGCGGTACACCTATGATTGTAACGAACAATGCTATATACATTAAGATGCATTTTATTAAATTAAAATTTAATGAAATGCATTTAATTTGTTTAGGCTAACCAACTGTTTAATGTTAGCCTTACGAAAGAAATCATATAAAAGCGTACAGAATCAGTATTTACTAAACTTAGGTTATGCTTCTACATACCTACACATATTTGCACTTGAAACGAAACAACAGTTGTATATTATTACAAAACGGACCTTTTAATTTCCCAACTGTACTTTTTGTTAGGGTTCATTAAGAGAGCTGTTAGAACCACAGTTTTGCGTAATGTGAAGATTCAAGGTGATCCAGTGCGGCGGCATCGCGTCGTGGCACAGCGGACTTTGCAATAAGACGCTACCATAAACATACATCGCCACAAGAGCAATATTAGACTCCACACGACAGAACGATTACATCAGTGTTAGACTTAGATTCTGGTTTGTGATCTTTAAATGAAACTATTTCATTATTTAAAATTAGTAATAATTCTATCACGATTAATTTTAGTTATAAAATAAAATAAATATTAAATATGTTTTATAATTATAAAAAATGCTAATAATTTTAAATTCATTAAAAATAAGAAGAACAATAGATTTGTCTACAGAGTAGTGGATTAGTAGTATCTTCAATATCGTGGGTACTCTAGCAATGAAAAATTAATATAAACCGCTCTCCCACGCATAGTCATGTTTTGAATCATAATACAGTGCTAGGGTAAAAGGTCAATAAACTTTAATAATAATCATGTTTAGAACAGACGTAACATTGTTTAACGACAAATTATCTTAAAATTTGTAATATTATCATCACGATAGTACAAAAATTTACCTTACTGTGTTATAAATAAGAGAGCAACAGTTTCGTATTCTACTCAACAAATAAATACAATAAATCAGTGGAAGACTAATGAAAGGGCGTTATTGACCGGGACCGAATCCGTCATCCGCCAATAAATTGCAACTGAATTTAAAGTAAAGCGGTTAGGCTATGCTGGTCACGAACGACACTCGTGAGTAAAATAAGTTGTTCCACCGACCGGGATAAAAATACGTCTAACGTGAAATTCTACTGACAAGTTTCTAGTATCAAGAGAAACACCATTTCTTTAGCTTAAAAGTGAAATTAAAGTACCATGTTATATTATAATATTATAAGTAATACAAAAATTACTCTATTAGAGATCGAGTCGCTTAATGCATTCCTAATGTTTTAGCGTATAAAACATATGTAGAGGATATTACAGAAACGTGGCTCGATCTTTCCTAATCTGTTTATAATTATTTCTAACATTTTGTATTAAATTCTACCTCTTTTTTTTAAATTAATTAGAATAACGACACCCACAAGACACTTAAGACCGTATTTAAATATTCCACTTACATACAAAATTAAGTTTTACTTTTTATCTTGGTCAAGCAACATAATAACCATAATATAGGAGTAATAAGAATATACGTAATTGTCACAGTTTTATTATTTAACATGTGCACAAGGTATGTTATAGTTAGTAAACGTTTAAGGACGAAAAAAGTCGCTGTGAGATTTTTATATTCCTAAAATATCTTTTGTTTTTTAAGCGACACATTCATAAATCAATGATTATTTTGAGCGGTTTTAACATATAGGCTTAAAGGAAAGAACAATATTAGTCGAGACGTGGCGCCAAATTTGTTTTAGACTTAAGAAATACCTACAACGATTGATCGCTAACATATAACGTAAGTAGTTACTATTTTAGAATATTATTATGCATTATTACATTTTGTAGGTTCCATAAAACACTTCGTGTCTATTGACAAACTTGGTTCTTTTCTTTTTTAAATAAAAAAAGAGCAAAACTTTTTAACATTGAGGTGCTTATCATAACAAAATGAATAAAATACAAATCAACTTATATGATAACAAAAAAAAAATAACTATACAACATGTTTATAATATTGTTTATAAGATTTGACTATTTGTAAGTTTCGTGGGTTCTAAGCTTGCATAGTCAATATTCGTAGTCATTTGTAAGGAATAAAAAATGTCTTCGAAGCATAGATATAATATAAAAATAAAGATTATTAGTGAATACTTACTGCCATCAAACCATCATTTCCATATGGTCTGCCTTCCAAAGCCAGTTCCTTGTCGAGCATGGCATCGAGCTGTTCCAACTGATGGCAGGAGGCACGTGCTGAGATCCAGCTTGATGCCAAAATAAAAGAGCCGAGGATGAATGACGCTGCAACCACCGTCAGAGCCGCAATACGCGCGATTTGCACTGAAGATGACATTCTCTGACGATATGCCTGTCCCAAATATTGTATTATTTTAGTATATAAATAATATTTTAAGTAATGTTTTTGTTTAAGAGAATATAAAAAATATTGATGTTTCACATCAAAAATATTCCAAAAACTAAGTATGTACTGTAATATAATATGATATTACTGACAGTTACATTTATACAAAAAATAATATATGTAGTTTGAATTGTTTTTAAAATAGTTCAATGATAGATAGTTTTTTGTACTTTTTTTATTTAGTCGTAATTTATTTGTTTATCTTAGTTAACAGCCATTCGTAATAAATACCTAATCACCTAAACAGGCACACCTGTACAGTTACTAAAAATATATGTGTATAAATAAATATTATCTTAAACGCGAATATGATGCATAACGAGACCGCTTTAATTCACAATAGATTAATATTTCGTAATTATAAACTTGAAAGGAAGAGAAACAATGTAATATTTAGTTACTTGGTGTAAAATAATGTAAAAAGTACTAAAAACTGGTAAGAAACTGAATTATAGACAATGTTATTAACTTACAATATATCCGATGCCAAATAAAACTAATCGTGAATTACTACAGGTGAAAGTACAATATTTGACACAATGAAATCAATAGGTCTTTGTAGATCAATTTAAGAATAAATCTCAAGGTTGAAACCTTAAAAGCACATAGAACAAGATATGTTTTTACACTATTGACGTGTTGGTCAGCTAACTACCAAGTTATAGCTGTTTTACTTTAGCAATTATTATTGCAGCTTACTGAAAAGTACCTGTAGAGAAAGCGTTTCCACATTGGAAATCCGTGTCTATCAAGAGCAGAACGATCTAAATTTTTAATCTTAACAATTGGTATTGCGACTGTCACTGCAAGACCATATCGAATTTGATTTTATACAATAGATTACAATTTATGCTACTTATTTTAAACAAATTGTACGTAATTTGATTAAAGATTGCATAATAAAGTATATTTTTGTAAATGTTAATTGTTTTAATACGACACACTTCAAAATATATTGTTATACCAACAAAATATTCTGTAATGTTATGTCTCAGCATATATATAAATCCGGCAGAATAAATACTGTTTCTACAACTATATAATAAACCTTTTGTACCACGATCGTAATTAAAACATACTTCAAAGTATTTAAATTCACCAAATAAGATCTATATTTATATCCAAATACAGGTACTGTACGATTCATTGCTTCACAAGACCTTCGCGGTCATTTGACACCTCATTCGTTTATCCATTCAAAGTAGGTACGGCCTTTTTCAAACAAAGCTTATTTTTATTTGACCCAACTAAACTACAAAAGAATAAACGGTACAATAATGAAGAAAGAAGAAAATTGATGTCAGCTCCTTTCACGTCCTAGCTTCGTTCATACGTCATATATAGTACAAGACCACTTTCCTAAGAAGATCTCTCCTATGTCTACTTTTCTATGACATTTACACATTGATGATAGAAAGGAGCTTAAAATACAAAGTATTATTTTTAAATATCAACAGAAAGACATCAACGAGCTCTTACTATTTATAAATCATTTAATGGCAAAAAAAATTACAATTTCAATTGAGGGACCTAAAGTAGTGAGAAATTATCGCCATGTAAATAAATCAAAGACAAACATTAAAGGTGAACAATGTTTTTATAGAGTTGTTAGAGTCGTTCGAAGTGGAAGCATATGACGCAAGCGCCATTGTGTACAACGCCTTGGTCAACTTAGTCGTCGGTAACGATTTCATTCCGCTGCGCTACTTTGTTTTTATTTCTTGTAAATAATGCAGGGTTTTTCCAATTAATTTTAAATAATATTTTAATATGTATCTTACATTGATTAATTGATAATGTAAAGTAAATACTATGAAATACTCGATCTACATAATATGTATGTATGTAAGTATATGCCATGACTAGGGAATATATTTTGACACAAAATTATACCATAACGATTTTAAAATTCTAGACTTGAAATGATCTACGAAATCATCAATATGATAGATATACTATTAAGATATATTACATATAAATATTGTAGCTCTTGTAAACTAACATTACTTCTTATTTTAAAAAAATACTGAGAATATGTTGTCACAAAAATAATTGAACATTTCTAAATTGTTGTTGATTTATCTGCCCCGTGTTTTCGCGTGACCGACTGTAATTATATAATAGTTATTATAATGATGAGTAAGAACAATAGAACAATGATTCTCCCACATTTATGGGCACATATCTCATACTTCTAAGAAAGAAGCAAATCTTATCTCGTGTATGCTGTTGATTCGCAACATACTAATGGGTTAAACTAACGAGCGACAACCTTATCCGCTTCACTTTAGCTAAATTCAAGAAGACATAAATTAGACATTATGTTTTCAATTTGAATATTATTCAATATATATAATAATATTATAATTACACATTTTTAAAGAAGTAAACTGTTGGTAAATATTAAATATTTTGATATCGTAATTTTTATTATAACTTTACTAAGAAAGCGAATATGTTATCGATGACACATTAGCATTCAGCGTTAATTGAATAACATGACGAAAAGAACCGGTCAAGTTGAAACCTCGCTCACGTACTAGCGGTTCATCGCATGCCAACTCTATTTCTATATCAAATCATATATAAATATTTTATTATACAATTTATTTCAAAATATTACACAAATATTTAATATATAAAATGTTTTTATCGAATGTAAAATATGAAAAAAATTATAAGTGTTGTGTATATTACAATTTTACATGACATTTTTTTATGACAATAAAAGGTTACAATAACATAACTACCATTAAACTTTGATCTACCAACGGTCGGCTACGCGTCAGCGGCCTAACAACCGCTGTCAGAGAGAAAGGCGCTTTCCCATCGTTTTACGATATAACTTTCCTATACGATTTGCAATATAGTGGTATAACTCTCTAGCTAAAGCCTTTTCTACATATATACATAAACACAATTGGCAATTAAATATATTTACGTACATATTAGTAATAGATTGCAAAGAAGATAAATATCGTCTTATCTCATTTGTAAAAAGTAATGAGACAAATGAATTTAAAGCAAACAATTTATGGTAAAATAAAATATCCCAGGAAGTGGCCACACACAAGAATAAAATTGACATTGCATTTATACTACATACCGGCGGAGGTTCTGAAGTACTGTATACTTCAGACGGCGGGTATTCCGGTTTCATGGTGATGGTAGCCATAGAGTCTGGCTGGTGCTCCTTCTCCATCACGATACTGTTATCTTTAAAAATATATACTTTTTAACTGTACGCGCGTAGTGTTTGACGTTCTAAATAAGAGTGCGCCAAGTGAACGGCGGGTCGGCGTAGGCGCACCGGCTGTGGTGGGGCCAATGCGAGATGGTAATAGTACTGTAGGTATGACGGATACTCGTTTACTTTGCTTTAGCAACCCAGTATACCTACATGCATACATGAATGCCTTGACGTACCTACATGCAATTAGTATTACCAAAAAGACTCTTCTTATTACTGCGTTTATTATTATACATTAACAAATGTTTCAAAAAGTAAGTTGTACCTTTGCAAGAAATGAATTATTCATAACCAGTTCATAACCATTTTAATGACGAAGTTTATGTTTAGATTAAGATGTACCTAAATGATGTTGATAGAACAAAAATATGCTCTAAAATATTTATTTAAGCAAACAATTTACCTTAAACGATTCTTTAAAGCAGTTGTGTTTAATTTCAAAATGCTTATATATCTCAATCTTAATTTTTTATCGATTAAACAAATCATAATAAAATCAGGTTTTCATATAGACTTATAGATATAATTGTTAATACGATACTACAGTGAGAAAGAAAATAGATACTTAACAATATTCGTGCGTGCCATCTGTTGATATTATGCATGATGCATCACCATTCTCGTTACATGACGGGTACTTTTGCAGAATGTTCTTCCTAGTAGGCAGTTTTAATATATATGAAACGAACATGTTATGTTACTTGATATTTTATGTATTTCATTCTATGCCTATTCGCGTTATCTACATACAATACAACTTTCATCAGTTGGCTGACTTTTCATTTCATTGTCCAATACTTGTAGATAATCAAATTAACTTATACTTGTTATTATTCCTCTTCTTTACATCGGTTTCTTTTTCTCGCATCCTATAAAAAACTGAACTATTTGCGGATAAAAATAAAGTTTGGATTGAGATTAAAGAAACCATTACAACCAAACATCGCTATGATAAGGTCTAAGAAATCATAGATGAGGATAGACAGTTTGCTACTTACAAACATAGCAACTTACAAATGATTAATAGAATTCGTGAAAAAAACTTGAGTCAAAAACCTACACAGAAGCCTTGATCGATTTTGGAACAAGCCTCTAGTTGAACTGTCATGATGGATACGTATGACAAACAATACAAAATCACTAAGGATGTTGGTTCTTCGGTATCCAGATCGGATTTTTCTTTATTCTAGAAGCCTAAAACGTGTAATTATGGTTAAGCTAAACGTAAATGTTCACTACGATGTACATATTTAGTGAAGGTGCCGTTTCCTTATTTCTCATATTTTAGTTTGTCTATTATGATTTATAAATTCAATAATATTTTCTGTTTCAAATGACACTTTTTTTCTATATATTATATTATTATATTATATGATAAAAATAAGATTTTAATGTTCTGTAAACAAGAAGAAGCAATAATTTACGTTTATAAACAAATGATACTCAATTAAGAAGATTAAGAGCTATAATATTTATAATAGAATGATATCCAGAAGACGGGAACTATTATTTATCTGACTGGAGATCAAGGAGCTGACCTAAGTCAGTAGACTTTCTTCCACAACTTTTGTTTATAAAATATTCAAAACTATTACTTATACAGATTGAAATTGGAAACATATAAAAAAACTTTTAACCATTTACAAATAATATAAGAATGTGAATTTGAATTAAAAATTTAAATATTTTTTGTGACTCACAGGTAACTAAACCCTCTCCACCCCCATGAGACGTCGCAAGATCGCTCGTGCATGCTACTTCGACGACTCGATTGACGGTCTATCTATTGCGGGCCACAGTCGCTTTCCCTTCCCGCAACCGCGATTACTTGCAAGAGGATGGATAACTCTTTTACGGTAAGGGGAATTGGAAATGGGCGCGCTTCTTCTCGTACCCCTCCGTCTACGGTTTTATTTGTCCCGCGCGGCAAATTGTAAGACCAACAAAACTATTTCTAATTTCATCTCAAGGATCAATGTAACAGAAAGTCAGTGAGTAGTATCTGAAAAAAGTATACAAGATAAGCTGCATGAAAATAGGAATGAAATAAAATGAAGTGAAAATTAATTCGTTTATATTATGGTAATTAGTAAAAATAAAGATTATTATTCACAAATTTAAATTTATAAACACATTAAGGCCTGTTATGGCGCAGGGACACAAACGTGACTAACGTGAAGAAAAGTCTTAACACTAGGATCTCTGGTTCCCTCTGCGTTCCCTGCTATGTGCAGGATGCAGTGTGAAACTAAAAAAATGTCCTCAAAAGTCACATTATCCTGCATTACTGAAATAAACGTTGATACTCTTTCCGTTTCATTGACCGTCTCCAACACGCCTACGCTGAATCTACCAGTCATCGTAAACGCGATCGGTCGTGGATTTGATTTCCACTTGGAAAAATTATATTTACATTATTTTCATTACCACTGGTGTGACCCTGCTATTACCCTGATAGGACAAAATATGGCTGTGAGTTTCGCCACTTAACACCACAAAAAAAGGAAAACCGAGCGTCTTGGCTCTAGGTCTTATAAGTTGTTTTAAAATAGGACTACAAAATGGGGAAGCATATAAATAAAGTCCTAGTGCGATTTGCCATCAACCCATATTTCGAATTTTCTCTTATCCTTGCAAGTATAAAATGATGTTACGTATATTTAAGAAAATCGCAAATAAACTCGATCAGTTAGATTAGTTTTTATCCGTTAAGATAATCATACGTAAAATTTACGCATAAGTTTAAGCTCTCTGCAAAACCGTATTTCGTTATTGAAATGAAATTAATATTAATATTGTATTTATTTATCATCTACAGAATATAATAAATATGACCTCATGGATTTATATTAATTCATTTATTAAAAAAAAACAATATTAAAAATATCTGCTTAAATCAATAAAAATAAGAATATTTTGCTTTTATCATATTTTTTTTAAATTATATATAGTATTTTTTATTTATGTATTTGACAGTTCAATACTTAAATATTATGTAAAAATCGAATCGATCGTCGATCAAAGAGCTCGTCTGTAGACACAAAATGAGTCCTTCCAAAGAACACACCGAGCAAGTATGTTAATGAAAGCTCTAATTTTATCCTCATTTGTAACCCGAAGTGCAGCGGTATTCTTATACTTAGAATCCTGAAGTTTGAGAAATATCTTTAGCAGTAATCATATTAGACTGATAGAGGTTTTGCATGCTAGAGACATGCCTTCAAAAGCGTCCGCCATAGACTCCTCTAAAAGCTTCCTCTATTATCTTTTATGCTGAGATGTTATTGCTCCTTGTAGCCTGTGAGAAAAACCTGTTTATGATAAAGCAAACATTCAACCCGAAGGTGACGAAGAAGTCAATACATCGGTCCTGTCTTCATGATCGAGTTCAGATTCTCTGGGCATCGCCGGCTATTCTTTCTTCCTTCACATCCTTCACGCTTCTCCTTTATCGCTTTGACTATCATCTTCTATTTGGTAGTTCATCTTCAATTTTACTACAGTTACATGGCTCGTCATCGCCTTCTAAAAGAGTTCACAATGCGATCTTCATCGAAATGACTGACCATTTTCCGATAACTATAACTTAATCGTTCAGATTGTCTAATTGGGGTCAAATGAATTGAAAAAATTAGTCAATAGTATTAAACATATAGTAAAAAAATTATATACGTTATTATTGTTTTTTACTTTATAACTTTTAGGCGTGTCAGTTGAGCACAATTTACTTTGCCAATGTCACGTAGAATGGAGAAAAAATATATTCTAACAATGGGCAAGCTCACAATCACTAATGTCAAAATTTGACAGCAAATGTTTTTATAGGGCCTTTTAGGTTAAACCACGGTCTGTTCAAAAAAAATCAATTATTTACTTCATTATTGCAAAAAAATAGTTTAAAAATTTATTAATATGGCTAATTCTGGAAAAGGCACCTTCAACCCTGTAAGAAATACGATAACTCGGTCTATTAACATAAATTCCATGAATTGTGTATTAGCGTAATTTAAATATTTATTTTCATATAGGATTCAGACGTTCACATTTCATATGAAGATCAGCAAAAAATAAATAAATTTGCTCGACTTAACGCTAAAGTTGACGACATTAAAGATGAGCTTAAAGTTAAACAAAATGATATGAAGAATTTTGAAGAAGCTGTAGAAGAGTTGAGTCTTGCTGATGATTCTGAAAAAATACCTTATCTTGTTGGAGAAGTATTTTTTTGCCAAAGCTTAGATGATACTTTGGTATGTATGAATTTGTGACATTCTTAATAATTTTTATATACACATTTCTGCAATAGATCAATATATTTTTAACAAAAATAACAAATAATATAAACATTTAGAGCATACATTTTTATAAAAATAAAAATACCATTGACATATTTCGGTTCATTAATTTTCAGAAATCATTGGAAGAAAACAAAGCAAAAAAGCAGAATGAAATAAAAGATTTAGAGGCAAAATGTGAAGAACTAAAATCACAAATGAGTGAATTAAAAGCACACTTGTATGGCAAATTTGGAAGTCATATTAATTTAGAAAATGAGGATGATTAAAGAGTTGGTTTATTTATTTTTAACAAAAAAGATTAGAGTTAACTTATTGTTTAATTTCATTTAATATTTTAGTAATCTTGTTTAAAAATAATTTGTTTTAGCATATTCAATTTCTCAATAATAATATGTATAAGTACACACAAAAAAGGGTGTATTAAGGGTGTATCAATTATATGATTATGCTTCTTTATATATTTTCATGTACAAATGCAGTCATAGTTTTGTTTTACTCACAATGAATAAGTTATTATAATTGCTTTCATTAATAAACAGGTCATCCAATGTATGTTTTTTTATTACAGCTTCACACTTTTTCTAGCTTATTTGGGTAATTCACTTACTAGACACTTCTTTTTTTTATTTCTGCTCAAACTGTAGACATTTTATTGAATGCTAAAACTCAAAAGCTGTGTTTTGTTATACTGGAGCATAAACAATAAATAATTCTCCTAAGGCAAATTTTTGTTTTTGATAGTTTAAAGTGTTAGTAACACACACTTAGGATATAGAACATCTCTACAGTGATGGTAACAACAAAAATAAATTGTAACAAGCGTAAGAATTTCGAGGTAGTTAGTAGGATAAGAGCACATGGCTTATCAATCAGTGCTTGGATGGTTTCCAAGAGACATGGGTTCAAGTCCTATTGCATTCAATTTTTTATATGTTTATCGTGAAATAGTGTCTTAACACTAAGTTCTCCTGCATGCTTTATAACATGTAGCAAATCCATAAATGTAATCAACATGTAGAAAACATCTAAACTATCAATTAATATAGATATAATCTGTTAAGGATATGTACTTAAATTGAGTATGCAGGCTTTCTGTCTTTGCCTATTTTATAAAAAAACTATATATTCCAGGTAGAACATATACAACAAGACTAATTTTAGTATCGAAGTGTGTGCTTACGTAAAAATATTATTTAAATTACTAAACTGATTTAATTAGTAAGTAAGTAAAAGCTTTATTTCGAATGATGACATGATTAGTCAATATCATTATCATTTTTATCATCATTAAATCAGTTTTAATAAACTAAAAATTATTTTCTCTCGAGAATATTATCAAAATATCTTTTTATACTCTAATAAAATATCGACATCGGATCTTTTACACGCAAATTTTTAAGCAATTCTTGTGACTCTGGCTGTATGTCAACATATATAAGTGTGCTAAAATACAAATGTAAGAATTTATAAAAAGATACAAAAAATAAAACTAATACTTGTGTTGAAATATCTCATATTTTGTACACACGTAAAGTATTACGCAACAATAGAAACATTTAAAAGGATTTAAGCCTAAATAATTATAAGCTTTAAATTAGATAGTGTATAGCTCTGAAAGTAATATTCAAATTAAACAAATATTTGTGCTTCTTTTGCTTCTTTTCTTCATATAAAAACTAAATTATTACATTATTGATATTAAAGTAGTAGATATCACATGAAGCTGTAATTGTGTACTTATATAAAATATGAATAATACTGAACATTAGATTTGAATTGAATAGAAGCATTTTCTATTACACTGCTTGATCGTAATGAAATAACAAATCTTTCATATAAATAAAATGCTTCATGTACATATGACACAACCATAACATAAGTAATAATTTGCTATATTTAATATATATAAATCATATATTTTATTACATGAATAAGATATAGTGGCTTTTACATTTTTCCTTACACTTTATGTAGCAAATAATAATACGTAGTACAATTAATACAATCGGATATCACTGCAACACTACAATTTACGATCCAAAGATTATCCTTTACAAGCTCTTCCAAGCTGCCAGCGCTTGATTTAAATATTTTATTGTAATTTTATTACATATTCAGAAAACAGCTTAAATATGAATATGGAACAGACAACAACTTAATACTGAACAGACAAAGAACTTACTAAATTATGAAATAATAATTAATATTTAATACTTTAAATTGATTATTGTAAATCAAAATATGACACAAAAATAAATACATACATAATAAGTATAGAATTTACATATGAACATGTGTAAATTCTATAATCTCAAACTCTTTAAAATATATACTTTAAAGAGTTTAAGATATAAAGCCGCTACGCCTTTTAAAAATAATTATAAAAGTCTAAGAACAATCAAATATAAAATCTAAAGAATAGCTACAATGTTGTCATTCTTAGAAATACATAAAATTAATAATAAAATAGATTTTTTACATAAAAATAAAGAATCAAATTATAACATTATCATAACAGTTGCTTGGTCTGCATAGACTGCTAAGACATGCAGCTACAAAACAAACTTTAAGGGTATACTAAAATAATAATCGTTATTGTATATAACAGAATAAAATAATTAAAACACTATAAATTCAAAGCTGAAATAGAAGCTTTTTGCCTTTAGGCCGAATACATATTCCATACTCAAGATATATAAAATATATTTATATATTTTAAAATATTAATAAAATTAAATTCATCACATTAATCTTTTAACAAAAGTTGCTTAAAATAAATCTTAAAATATAATACTATATATATCTTATATTTATATCACACAATGAAAAAGATTTAATTGTACATATTTAAACAAATAAACAGTTTCATTTTTTCTCATAAAAATAAAAAGCATTAAGAAAAGCTTACAAGTTCATAGAAAAATAATAGAAACATGAGAATTATCTCATTCACGAATTAAATTAATCAGGCAACAACATTTTTAAATTTAAAAAAATATTATTTATTGTTAAACCATAAAATATTATAACTGAATTTACCATTCTTGCCATTTACATAATTATTTTTATCAAAAGAATACATAAGGAAGTAGTTTGTTTCATAATATATGCAAAAAATAAATTAAAATATTGTTTATTTACATATTTACTTCATTACACAAGCAATGTGCGGCCTAAGGTGAGAAGATATTTTATAAAACAACAATAGCTGCTAATTTAATTTTTAGTACATTTATTTTGTGCATTTACATAAAAAGAAAACTTGTAGAAAGATAAGCAAGCCAAATTTATCCTAATCATATTATTTGGGTGATTCTTCAAGATTTTGTCCTTTTCCGATTCACATGGCATAATAAAACGTGTTCCACTATGAAAGTAGGTGAGATAGTGATCTCAAAGAGCACATTTTATTTGGGCCATATGAATCAGGCGAAAAATGAAATTTTGAAGAAATACATGGGGTATTTCTATATTAGGTATTAATAAATATTGCACTAAAATATTAAAACACTCAATATTCATACACCTCGCTGTAGGCTCGTGTGTGAATTCGAGAGAGAACTCGGTTGTAAACTTTCATCTTCATCTGTATCGTGATCGTTAGATATTCGGATTGCCTGGTACCATTGGTTGGTGAGATCCGTCATTTGACTCTTGCAGTCTTTTAATTCCTGAAATTTTATAATTAAATAGTTAACTTTTCTTGATATCTACTGGTAGAAAACATCTACTCGAAGTAAGTTTGGTACGTACTTGATACCTAAATACTATGTACAATTAATAATCTATGTAGAAGTATTGAAGGAAAATATTTTTTTTCATATAACGTAAAGCAGCCATCGCAGCGCGTTGGATGAACGTCTGACTGTAAATGCTATTGATGTGGGTTCGACTCCCACTCCGGGGAAGGATTTCTTAAAAAGCTGTTATATCTATATATAAACACGCAAAGCAAAAGCTTTGTAACCCTTTTTACGAAAATTAAGCGGACGGAGGAGCGTGAAATTTCACACAATTATAGTTTATATAGAGGAGAAGGAGTGCAGACTGCTAATATTTTTTTTTAAATAATGTATAAAAATTATATTAAATTAATAAAATAAATGTTAACACACTACCGCACGTTTCACATCCATGTTTATATAAAGTGACATATAATAGCTAAAGACAACGCGACAATCGGTACTTTTTAAAATCTCTATTTTGTCTTATTTCTACATATTGTAAGACTAAACATTTTATTCTCATATAAAAAGAAATTAATTTTTTTTAATAGAAAAACCTTAACAGAGTACATAATCTTATAGGACATTTTCATTACATCTTTGCCGAGTCATTTGAGTCAATTATACACTCACCTGATGTGTGAATCGTCTTGTGAAGAATGGAGTCAAATATTTCATATCTAATCGCACAAAACCCTTTAACCTCGTCGCATGTGAGTAATTGACCTAGAAAATTAAGTTACAAAAATTAAAAATTAAATTTGGGAAATCTGACATGGCCCCTACTACGAAACTTTAGGAATTAGTTTAGGTACTACTAATTTTATTTTAAAATTAAAATTTTAACTAAAAACCGACGTGAAATAAAATGCATTGAAAAGCAAAATTATTACGAATAAATAAAAAAATATTCCTCAGATCTTTTGTTTAGCTCCACGCTATATACTGCACAAAACAGGGTAGGCGATGGAATCTGATAACCTAGTGCTAAAACACTCCGTTCTATTAAGATTTCCGTTAATGACTTTCTGCCGAATTGAGGCATTATGTAATGAGTGACGGAACTCAACGCCGCGCTTTGCCTTGTTACTATTTTAAATAAATGCCTAAATATTAAAAATTATTTATTTTTTTAAAACTAGTCAAGCCATACCTCAAGTTCTTCTTCAGTTATTTCAGATAAGTGCTCCGAATCGATCGCTTGACCCCATTCTTTTGTCTTGGACAAACTAACTTCCTTCTGTTTACGCAATGATCTTGATCGCTTGGCCTTTTTGTTCGCCTAAAAATAAACAATGTATATAACTTCCTTTTAAATATTTTTTTTTTTATATGACTCAGTACATAATTGTAGTGCGAGAAATTATTAGGCACATATTTCGCATAGAGCATTTAATATGTTAAGTATAAACACATACCCTTAAAAACTTTAATAAAGGCATTGTAGAACCACCAAAGAACAAAGTAGTAAATAAAACAATAATCAAAGTTGTTGTTATAATCACATGACGAGTTTCATCAGAAAAGTCAAGGTGAAGAGAAAGTGCATAAGATATTGCACCGCGTAAGCCTGAAATACATAAACCACAAGTTTAATTTTACACTACCTATCTATGGCCTACAGTTCTTAATTAAATTATATTATTTTTCATATCTTACCACTAAACCACATTATGAACATCATTTTTTTAGTGATTTTATGTTCTCGGAATTTGTTACATAGCAAAGCTAGAGGAAATATATTAGCAGCTCTTCCAAGTAGACACAGCACTATGCTCCAAACAACTAATGCTGGCTCAACACGATGTCTGAAGCTGTAAATTTACATATTTATTACATATATAACACATAATAATTTGTGTAATATACAGATGTTTTGGTGCTATATTAAGAACACTAAGATTTTCCACAACAATAGATTAATCCAAGTTAAGTCAATGTATCTAGTCAATAAATAAAAATACAACTTTTCACTTTTGAACTGTAAGCAGTTCTTGATTGCATAAATATACTGATAGGTACTTAAACTTTCATTATGTACCTGCAGTTAGTTCTTGCAATTGTAAAAACCCATTGTAAAAGAAATAATAACATGGATATAAGTATAATGTAATAATTTATATATTTATTATATTATTAAGAACAAAATACATACACACATAACTTCACGCTGTATCCCGCATATAGCAGGGTAGGCAGAGGGAACCGAAAGTGTAAAGACACTCCGTTCCCCACTTTCCGCCGAATTGAGGCATTGCGTGCTGAGTAGCGGAACTCAACGCCGCGCTTTGCCTTGTTACCAAACCCAGGAAATGAAAATACTAAACTTACATTTCCTGGAGCAGGAATCGAACCCACAACCTGTCGAGTATACAGTCGCATGCTTGTGCCTCTGCTTCAAGACAGGTGTTACAAAATCTTGGCATTATTTAGATTTAGTTCATAATAAGCATATTCACATGAACAAGACAAGTTGAAAAAGGACAAAAAGAGTATAGTCTAAGTGTCTGTAGTGAATAACATACAGAAATAAAAAAAATAATAATGTACAGTCAATTTCTTATTGTATTTTATAAAGTACTTGATGGATTTAATAATTTAATTAAATAAAAATATTTTTAAAAATGCATTCCTTGTCAATTTTTAATATATATTAATGAACCTGCTATTTTTAATAATACAGTAGGTTGAGGCCATAGAGCACAATCATCAGAAATATTTTTTTTAATTGCTTACCTCATAAACTTAACTCAATATGTCAATGTTTATAAATAGTTTACCTGAAAATAGCTAGACCTAAGTAAGCAAATACACAAGTCTCAGCTATAAAGGCGAGGGTCCTCATTGTTTGCTGCATAGTAACTTGAGTTACAGTTGATAAGTTAAAATGTGTATAGTGAGACATAACAATTCCACAAAATAAAATTGCCATTATTCCTAAAATAAAAAATATTTATAATGTTTCATTTACTGTAATAACTATAAGTATATAACGGACATGGATTGCACAATACATACCTGACAAATGTATTCCTTCTGCTAAAACATAAGGAGCATAGGTGAATACCAGCATCATTCCAAATTCTAAGGATGGATTTTTACGAAGATCAACATGTTTTAAGAGAAGAGCACTAATAAGAGCAAAAAGAACTCCAATACCAGCTGAAGCAAAGAACATAAGCCAGAAACGGTTTATAGCTGATAATATGGCTTCTGTTGTTGACATGATAGGATCATTTGAATCTAATACTGCTGTTGTGAGGACTATAGCAACTGCATCATTTAAAATACTTTCTCCAAATACTAACATGTTCAAAACTGGATCGACATCCAGAGCATGAAATATAGCTACTGTAGCCACAGGGTCAACAGCAGAAATAAGAGAACCAAATGCAAAGGATTCAACAAAACTTAATTTATAAACTACTTGTGCAAGACCTAATAAATATATACCGGCACCAATTACAAATGCTGATATAGCAGTACCAACAATTGCAAATAGTAAAATGGAACCAATATTTTGAAAAAAGTTTCCTTTATGAAGATTATAACCTGATTCAAAAATAATGGGTGGTAGAAGGACTAAGAAAAATGCGGTTGGAGAAAAGGCTTCTTCTTTTCTCCAGTTAGCAATATTCTTTATAGACATAAGATTGATAATCATGCCGATTAATGCACCAAGAAAAACTATAACAACACTTTCAGGAAGATATGAGAAACCAGTTTGTAACATCAAATGTATGAGTAATATACCCAAAGCTAAAATACAGAGCACAAAAAAAATTGCCATTGAACTATTATGTTCATCTTCAGCTGAACTCTTTCCTGGCAATGGCGCCGCATCTGATGGCCCCACGTCAGTAGCATTTGGTGTAGCAGAGGACGATATATTCATTGGCACCACTGACAATATGGAGGAATTTGAAGGTCCAACATCATATACAACATTAACATTTTCAGTAGAACTGGATGTTGAATTGGTGTCTTTAGCAGCTACATTAGCTTCGCTAGAATTCGTTGTATTGGTCAATGTATCCCTCTTCAATCTTGAGAAATTCCAATAAAACTTATCGTTATTCATGTTATTATGGTGTTCCTGCAATTGATTGTTTTGAATTTCATGGCTTGATATAGAAGACGTATATAAAATCCATATCACGATATAATATACACGGTATAACGTCTTCATTTTTATCTTGCAATATTGTACTTCGTTGGTAAATATAAATTATCAAAAATTTAAGTACTTATTTTTTAATTTAAGTATTATTGTTGGCGTTGATTTATCTTTCGTTGTTTTCACTCATATCTTCCAATTCACTTATTTCGTCGAGAAATATTAAAAAATGTACGTAATGTCATTTTATACGGAACATTATCGAATATTTAGAATTGTAAATTTGTCAAGGTCAGCTGATTAAAGTTACAACTGACGGTTCTTAATAGAAATGTTGCCTGAAAACAAAATTTAAATATACACGACAAACCCTTCACCAAAATCGCACCCTTTAAGCAAAACTACCGAGTAGTGCAGCGTAGCTTCGAAATTTCACTTGAAGACGTAGATCATACTAAAAATGGTGTCCTTAATGTCTCACTCAACAATTGATGACAAGGTAGACAATTTTGAATCTATTTTATATGAATTATTTGTTAAGCATGATTCACTAAAGCTGATTAAACTCTAAGATCTTCCGATACTCTGGCTTACGCTTAAAATATCTTTTTTTATAACGTGAAGCAGAGCTGAATTTAATTACAATCATTTGCTTATAACACTGTTCCTACTGCCAAAAAATATTTTAATATAAAAATATACTGACAGAATTTATAAATATTTATGCACCACATAAATGACAATATGCATGTGTCTATTTATATTTATGAAAGGGTTGCCTAAAAGAGACCCCTGTGACGATAAGGATTCTTTTATATATGTATGTTTTGATTGATGTAATAATGTATTAATTATATAAGCAAATGTAATTTAAAAGTTGTAACCAAGGTTACAAAGAAAAGTCAATATTATATTCTAATTCTAACAATTAATACATAAATCTAAATTATATTAACATAAGACATTAGACCTAACCCATACTAAGTACAAAAATGAATTACTAATTTATTTACAATGTGATAAACAGCGAGGTGACGGGCGGTGACACGTGGATAACTTGGCCCGCGGGGTCGTCGACAATAACGGAACCGGTATTCACTCCTGTGAAGTTGCTTAACCCAATATTGTATGTAAGGTAAGGGGAGACTTGGGACACTTCAATAAAACGCAAATAAAAACAAAACATATATATATATATACTTCACCTATGTTGTTACTATCGTCGCAGAAATATTTGACTCTATGGTAAATATTTTTTTTTCAATTCAGTCAATTGCAGTTTGTTTACCCGACTCGACCCGACCCGGGTACCCGACATCGTTTTAATTACTAATTACAAAAATAATGTCTCAGTTGATAAAGGTAGTCAAATAGTGTTAAATCACTTTGCTTTCCATCCTACTACCAAACAATACATTGAAAATAATACAATCTATACCTGGATACCCCATTTAGCTTATACTAACAAAGTAATCTTCAAGAGATTAGAATATAGCTAAGCCCTACTTTAAATACTTTTTGTTTGGCGTTACAATAACCAGGTTGCTTATATTTAATAGTGACTCTAGAACTTACGAGGGCGGTCCGATAAGTACTTAGCCTACCAAAAAAAAAACGAAAATTTTTGAAAAGTGGCGATTTATTTCTCGACATAGCCTCCTTTTAACTCGATACACTTCTCCCAGCGATGCTCCAACTTCTTTAACCCGTCTGAAAAATACGTTTTCTCGAGGTCTGCAAAGTGGGCTTCCGTGGCGGCTATAACCTCCTCATTCGACTCAAATTTCTGCCCGACGAGTGACTTTTTTAAGTTAGGAAATAAATAATAGTCGCACGGGGCCAAATCTGGGGAATACGGTGGATGGGGCAGCAGTTCGTAGCCCAATTCGACCAATTTGGCCCTGGCGACGACGGAAGTGTGAGTCGGTGCGTTATCGTGGTGGAAGAGCACTTTTATCTTCACCAAATGCGGCCGTTTTTTCCGCAATTCGGCGTCAAATCGGCTCAATAATTCGGCATAGTACAGCCCTGTGATTGTTTTGCCCTTCTCCAGGTAGTCGATGTAAATCACACCTTGTGAATCCCAGAAAACGGTGGCCATCACCTTTCCTGCCGATTGCACAGTCTTTGCCTTCTTGGGAGCACGTTTGTCGGGTGAAGTCCACTGTTTCGACTGTTCCTTGGTCTCTGGAGTGTACCAGTGGATCCATGTTTCGTCGACGGTCACGAAACGACGAAGAAACTCCTTCGAATTGCGCTTTAACAGCGTCAAACACTGCTCTGAAGTGGTTTCACGGTTGCGCTTGTTGTCCGGAGTGAGCAAACGCGGCACCCATCTCGCCGATAGCTTTCTCATGCCCAAAATTTCGTGCAGGATATGACCCACGCGGTCTTTTGAGATGCGTACCTTCAATCGGCGGTCTGCCAATACAAGGTCATGGATTTTTGTAACGTTCTTCTCCGCAGTAGCCGTTTTCGGGGCACCGGGGCGTGGCTCATCAAAAACTGACGTGCGACCACGTTGAAATTCATTAAACCAATTTTTGACGGTCGCCATCGAAGGAGAAGAGTCACCGTACACAGCATCCAAGCGTTCTTTGATTTCGCTGCGCGATTTCCCTCCAAAAACAAGAATCGAATCACCGACCGATATTGTTCTTTTTCCATTTTTCTAAAATTCGCCCACACGTCCGCTTCTACACGCGCTAAAAACAAAACTACAAGTCCTATTCGACTAAAATTTTGACAGTAGCCGTCTATGAGAATGTTCTACACGACAGTAAATACTTCTTGCGATAGTAGCGCCATCGGGCGGAGAGGCTAAGTACTTATCGGACCGCCCTCGTATAAGCCTTGCTTTTGGATTCTCCATCTCCGGTCGCGTTTTTTTATGGACAACGAATAGCAAACGAGCCGAAGGACGACTACAACATCTCTGGTGTTGTAAATGCGTTGCCGACCTAGAGGATACAGATGGAAGAACAATGTAGTAGTCGTAGCTATCGGAACCACCACATTCTGGGGAAAGGTTGGGTGGGAAATGGCAAAAACGTGGCTTACATACCATCGAACCGGAACATATCATTAGATATTTGGCGGTTCGTCTTTGACATGATAGTAGTCGTGAGCCAGTCGGAGGACGAACCTCCTACCACCAAACTACTGGGATACCCACTTCTTACGGGACGCTACCCAGCGGCGGAGGGGAATTGTATTCTAAACCCGTCCCCTCACTGGGGATTACTGCTGTTACTTTTTAAGACGGTGATACCTTCTTAGATATTAATTTAAAAAAACTCTATAAAGATCAATATGACATTAATTTTCATTAAATATACAAAATATCAAAGTATTTATTTGGTAATAAGTAATACTGTAATGTTTTAAATAGCTTCGTAAAAAGAACATTATTATCTTGGAATATATAAAAGATGAAAAAGCTTACGGGGCTATCCCTAGGAGATGGCATATGCTATCGCGGATTTTTTTGCATTTGCAAACATTTTCAAGATATACAATTCCATGGAACAATATTTTGATATATCTCCAAATACCAAAAAAAATTATAATTAAGATAGGCCTGTTGCTAATGAAATTGCTCATCCATGATTTAGACAATTTATAGTGTAAATTTGTATTGTGGAAAAGATTGTCTTATGCGTGACTAGGTTTTATTCCTTAAGTTTGAGAGATGTTACGATGTGTATAAAAATGAATTTTCAATTATACCTATAATATATTAAAAGTTACGATATAAATTAACTCAAAACTGGCACTGCAAGAGTTCAATTCTGAGCAATCTAAACATTTGGAAAATTTAAGAATTTAGTAGTATTTATGTATATATTATGTTTTTTTTAGCTTCACGCTGTATCCCGCATAGCACGGTAGGCAGACTAAGAATTTAGTAGTATTTATATGATGTTTATAACATTGTACGTAAGATAAGTAAAATATATAATAGTTTTTCAAAATAGGCGTTAATTGTAAAAAGGAGTTCATGATTCTTTTTCTTGACGCTAATTAAACATGTAACATGATTTCATATATTTTATTTCATATTTCGCCTTAAATACAGTATTTGGTAAATAAAAATTAAGTTAATATTAAACTATATAGAAAAAATAATAAGATACCAATGGTTTCAACGTTCTTGGGCATGCATTATTATTAAAATAATGTAAACTACTGTTTTTTACTTTATATAAATAAAATAGAAATCTATAAGCATTAGACTTTCTTGTTTTTGGAATTTTATTTAACAGCAGGTAAAGTTCTCTCTATAAATGCTTTCATGTCTTTGAGCTCAGTTTCTGAAGAACTGTGTGTTAAGCCTTGATACGTGTTGAATTCAATGTTTTTCATAAAGGTCTTCAAAAATGATGCCGTCATTTGTCCCCACTTGTAAGGTACAACCGGGTCACAGTCTCCATGTGCTTGGAAAATCTGAAAAGGTAAATTCTTTACTGTCATGTGTCTCAACATATCATAAAAGCAACTTCAGATTTCTCCTAGTTTTTAACATGTTATTATTACTTTTCACATATCTTACTGTAGCACAAATGTCCTGTTATCTAATGATGATTAATACAACCAAAGGAAAGATTGCCAGAATGTCTAAACGTGTTTCTTTCAGTTTCAAAAATCTAATGATCTATGATATCAAAAGTAGTGTTTATTACTTATTTCGTATGATTGCATATTATTTTGTAAGCACAGGAATAAAAATTAACATTATACATAGCACCTATACAATAATACATTACTTTGTGTAAAAATTGGATATTCATCTACTAAATATGCACTTGGCTGGGGGCATCAATCTATATCTTTACCTTCATTTGTTATGTTAATATAATTATGAATTAAAATAGCATGCAATTTACATATTGACAATACCTTTTCAAATATGTAAAGTTAGTGTTACGTTTTAAAATTCATTACATGATAACAAAACGTGTAATATGTAACACATTTTAAGATAAGGCTACATAAAATTATCTTCGATAAATTTAGGTACAAAATATTGAATACACCCATACCTCGCTTTGCGTCGGGGTTACGTTCCAAAAAAACACGACGCAAATTGAAACGACGCAAAGTGAAAATAGATTTTCTATAGCAAATGATTTAATGATCGAAAATAGGTTCCAGGCTTACGAAAATACTACCTTTTAAAAATAAAATTGAACAAAGTAAATTTTTTTAAACAAAAATAATGTATAAAAAACGTATTTAATTAAATAAAATAAGCTACATATTCCTTTAATTTATGAAAGCTTAATTAAAATTAATCACTGTCTGATAAGACCATAGTGGCTGTTGTGTTAGGTCGGCTTTCTTCCACAAAAAAATGGTCCAATGTTTTTTAAACAGCTTTTTTTTTCAACGTACGATAAATTTCCTGGTAGCAATTGATATTCGTAGCTACCGCCTGGAATACTTTTAAACTCCTTCCGCTGTCGATGGTGATATTTTAGGAAAAAAAATTAAAAAAAAAATTAGTCTTGAATCCAAAACAAACGCAACTTCGAAAAGCTAACGACGCACAGTGAAACTCAGTAAAAATTAAGTAGCGACGCAAAGCGAGGTATTGGCGTATATTATTCGATCCCCTTGCAAATTATTCAGAATAATTATACAATACACGTGTCAAGTTCACTTTTAAAAAAAATACAACGGTAAGAGAAGTCGTTAAAGTATTTAAAAAAAACAAGTTGTGAAACAAACTTCACAGTTTTGTACTGATTGCAATATATTATAGAAAACATAAATTATATTACTTTTTATTATAAGTGTAACGAGACACGGTACACGCAATAAAGTGTAGGGTAGGGTTATGCATTATGATGGCTAAAATATTTTACAGGTTTTTTATTTTTGTAAAAGTTATACATATATTGTAACTAGTAATAAAATTTCACAGAATAAGTTATAACTCTGCAAATAAAAAACATAATACATTTTGTTACGTTTAGTGTAAAGATTATCATTAGTCAGGGTCGGCAGATAAAAATAACAAATTTTGTTCTGCTGTAAATTGTAATATAGGCGATTCGACATATCAGTAGTTAAAGATAGAGTATGTTTAATATTTTTTTTAGCTTTACGCTGTATCCGGCATATAGCGCGGTAGGCAGAGGGAACCTAAGAACCTACTGTTAAGACACTCCGTTCGCCCACTTCCCGCCGAATTGCCTTGCCCACTTTCCTTCATTCCACTTTCTGAATCGCCTTGTTACCAAACCCAGGAAATGAAAATACTAAACTTTTACATTTCCAACAGTGGGAATCGAACCCACAAGCTGTCGCTGTCGCTTGTGTTTACAATCAGACGCTTGTGCCTCTGCGCCACGACAGGCGTTTTTAATAAGGAAATATATTATAGATATTAACGAGCACCGTAACAGAGTAATAAAAGGTAATGTAAAAATCAATAATGTATTAATTTATAAGCATGAATAATTAATATTCATGCTTATAAAAGATTTTTAATTTAATTTTTAAATCTTAATATATCAAAAACTCAAAAATTAAATAAATCTTAATTTAATTTTTGAGTTTTTGATATCCTTTTATAGGACCATTATACTCGTATGTATGTATAAATGTTTCTTCAACTATAATTAAAGTCATAGACCGTCGAGTGTGTTTGACCATAGCAAGATGGTTGTATCACCACCCATATGAATTGGTTATATATAAATTCACCACTCAACATGCAATGAGTATCACTCAATAGGCAAATCTTGACAACAGGTTCTCTTTGCCTACCCCTTCATACAAGAAAAAGGAATGAAGCTGCTACTACTGTAGCAAATGAAAATGTTATAAATATAAATGTGCTATAAGCATTAAATGATTATCATAATAATATATTTATGTGCACTTAAATATTTATATCAGTGAATCAATTTAAATAAATTTTAATTTATTAAAATGTATTTGTGTATTTAAATATATATTTTTTGCTAACACATTGAAAGTAAAAATATAAACATAGGAGTAATTAAAATAGAAAAAAGTCAATATGTTATTTTATTTTTTTAACTTCACGCTGTATCCCGCATATGGCAGGGTAGGCAGAGGGAACCTGAGAACCTAGTGTTAAGACACTCCGTTCACTTATAACAATTCCGTTCCCCACTTTCCGCCAAATTGAGGCATTGCGTGTTGAGTGGATATATCATATTTAACTTATAAAAACTTTATTAGAATTATAAACTTTATGATAATTAAAACCTTGTATAAAATTTTAATTGATAATCCTTCATACAGTCTTATAAAAATAAAGTTGTTTCTTGAACAATTCTTTTAAAGTTCTAAGTAATTTTTTCAGTTACATGTTTTATTGCACATAGCAGAATAGGCTGAGAACCCAGAGTCAAGATATTTCATTTTCCGTATCCAAGACATTGCGTGTTGAGTAGCAAACCTCAATGCAGAGTTTGGTTTTACCAAAAGCAAGGAAATGAATATAATTTAAATATAATCATTTCCTCCAGTGCAAATTGAACCCACAAGCAATCGTAGTTACAGTCAGACCCCTACCTAATCTGCCACAATAGCCTCAAAAAGTTTATTTCCATTCACTAATATGTGTATGGAAATAAACTAAGACTTTTAATAAACGCTTGTCGTGGCGCAGAGGCACAAGCGTTCGACTGTAAACCCGACAGGTAGTGGGTTTGAGTTCCGTGATAAAATGTTCTAATTAGTTATAGATCTTATAAATATCTACAAAAAAGTCCCCGACATACTATACCTTTCTATGTCGAGTGAGGCACTACAACCATTTTTTTATTTAAAAATCTTGAATTTTTATGGACTACTTTTAAACGCGTTTATTTTACTCATTCTATTAATCCTTACCTAAATAAATTCATCACTAAGTACAGTTTATGTAGATAATATTTGGTCCTTGAGTAATTAAAATTGAATGTTTGGTTTTGAAGTTACAGCGAAATTAAAATATTACGATTTCTGCTGCACGGCCCATTGCGAAGTGAGCGTCACCAAGGCTAAATAATTATACTTTTTTAGTCGGTATTCTTTTTTATAAAATTGTAATCATTATAATCCGATATAATTATAAATTTGAGCAATTCGTGATTTAAGTAAGAACGCGGACGAAAAGCGACAAAATATCTATAAATCGAAAGAGTTTAGTAGTAATCGTTTAGATGACGCAGGCGAAGCCGCGAGCGGGCAGCTAGTGTTTATATAAAGTGACATATACCTTGCTAATGGCAATGTGTTGTTTACATGTCAACAGGTCACAAACTTATATAAATCTAAGTGGTATTTCTATGTACAACTGTTTAAAATTGCAGATGGCCTGGATCTGCAGTGGCCTTAAATTTTTAGCCTTTTTTGTCATTTTCACACATTATCCCTGACAAGAAATTCAGGAACCACAGAATACTCTGTGTACTTACTTAAATAACAATCATAGGAGATATTGCCAAAATTTAAAAGATGTTGTATCTATGTTAATTGTTATTATTTTAAATATTTAGCTGATTTAATATGAAACTAGCCACTCTTAAAAAAATATATTAAAATTAAAAAATAAATTTATCTGTTAGGCACAGCACAAATAAAATATTCATAAAATAAAAATATATTTTCATACCTCCCATTAAAAATGTTCTCCTTATAAATTATAATTTTTAAAAAATATAAGTAACTCACTGGAAGATCCTTCGGTGCTTTAACAGCATCAGGAAAATGAGCATGTCTTGGTAACCAACAAGATAATGACATGACTCCAGCTAGTGGTTCAGGATATGTAAGAGCTGCATGCAAAGCTAAAGCTCCTCCTTGAGAAAATCCACCTAATAAAATTCGACTAGCAGGAATACCACCCTAAAAAATGATATTATTAAAAATAGAAAAAAATATTAAACTAAATTCATTTACAAATTCAACAGTGTAAAAATATTTATCATGATTAAACGTAAATATATAATGAGACAACAAAATCTAAAAAAGTAGCTTAAATATTTACTTTGACTTCATCTGCTATTAGCCCATGAACAAGATTTGTGGCTCGAACAATGCCCTCTTCATCTTCTGGAGCTGTTGCATCTAACGTTCTTAGATCAAACCAGGAAGGCATCCGAAATCCAGCATTCAATGTTACTGGCATAGTTGATGCGGTCGGACAAATCACCTTGACGTGGGATCCTCTAATAGCAGCAATAGTGCTCGCCCAACCATGTCTAAAGAATTGTTAGTAATAAAATATAATTAGAAATATTATGTATATCATAAAAAAATAAGCGTTATCACAAGCACTTACCCAGTATCACCAAGCCCATGTAAAAATATCAGCTGTAACAGTAAAAAATACTTTTAAATACCATTCTCAATATGTGTACTGTTTAATTGATTTACAATAAAATTTTCATACCGCTGCTGTTTGTTTTGCTGTAGCAGCAATAATTACAGGATTCGGTTCCATTATCAATTACTCGAAAATCAATACTAACTGTCGTCTACCGCAGTAAACTCATACAACGCACACAGACGAAATATATATCTATTAATTGGATTTGGTCAGTGACATTGACAAGTGCCAACTCAGGCTTATCAATCATAGATTTCATACAGTGACTTCGTGCGTGCGTTTTATTTACTATATTAGGCTAAGTATTTTTTTTCCAAATAAATTAATCATTGCAATAAAATCGCTGAAATATGAAGTTTAAATAGTTTATTTTCTGTTCGCAGGATACAGCAGCAAAAAGGATGTGTTCTTAAGTACAGTATATTAAGTTAAGTATTATATATTTTATTATGATGTTTTTTTATATATGTAATTAAAATCAAGAATTAATGTATAGTTTAATTAATTAAAACAAACACATTACTGTATCTTACAACATTGTATTCTTCAGTAATATTTTATCTGTATTTTATAATCTGTATTTTGTGATTACAATACAATGAAATATGATTAGTGTGAAAATATTAGAATGTTGTTTATTAAGTCCAATGTGATGTGATCCTTGAATGATCTAGAAATTTGGAAGACCAAAACATAGTATAAATGATGCAGATCTGAGCAAGTATATAATCATATGTATAATTAACAAATAAAAGTAACATATTATCTAGTATTGGTAAATCCATTGGCAAGTCATCGTTTTATGAAGTTTGTTATTTAATAAATATAGAAACAAATTGATATAATTGAATGATCACTTCAATTTTTTCCGTTTACAAATACAATATACATCTAATCTAAGATAATTAATATTTTTATTGGGATTTATAATCAAACCCAAAATTCTACAAATATCAATAGTAAATAATTCAGTAGAATCTAATATATATAGCATTAAGTAATAAAAGTTTATGTTTTTTAAGGTCTTAAATTATGGCTGAAGAAGACATATCATTAAGAGTTGGAATGGGGAGATTGGAAATAGAGCCAAATAAAATTTTAAAAAATGTTAAAGAAGAAAACCCCTTTTTGAATCCTTTACAAAGAAAAAATCATGGCATTAAATCATCAATTCATACTCCAAAATGTATGTGTTTGTTACAAAAGAGAAAAAATAATGCAATCAGCAAAAAAAAACATAACAGGCTATTAAAAGAACCTATACTAAAATTATCTCCTACATTCAAAAAACCTAATATCAAAAATGAATGCCAACTCTTTAATAAAGACCTAATAGAAATAAAATTATCTCAAAGTTTGAACTCTGATCCATTATGTTTATTGGTTGATAATTGCAATCAATTAAGTATATCATCTGACCCAGGTGAACATAGAGTGAATAAAGTAAATGATTGTGCCAAATGGTGGAAATGTGATGATATAAATGAAAAACATTCAAAAGATTCATCTGAGAGAAGTTCAACAGGATCATGCTCACAGCAGGCATTAAATCCACCTTGTGATGTAACTATTGATGAATTAGCTAGTTATTTTGAAACACTAGTACACATACCAAAAAAGATGTCCTCTATGGCTGAAATGATGTATATTTAATGTTATATATTTTATAGTTAAGTGATAATAATTCAGTGGTCCATTTTAGTACTTTGGAATGTCAAAATGTTTTTGTATGTAATATTTTCCCTGCTCAAAATAATTCATTATAATCATAACATAGGCTGATTTCAAAACTACTTTTGATAAACTATTTATGAAATTTTTTTGTTTTTAATACAAAACCTACTTTAAAGAAATAAAAAAAAGGAGCTGCACACTATATTATAAGAATAACGGCTATAAGGAGAATTGTATAGAGAAAATTAACAGTTTTATTGCAAGAAAAATATGAGTCCTCCGGGATAAACATTTATTCCTATTAATTAAATAAAACACCAAAAATGATTTTAAAATCTATTCTCAACTATCTCTGTTCTATGATTGTAATGGGTTAAACCACAAATTTATTATGTGTGGTATTCTTGGTATACTAAATAATAAAAAAAGTAGTATACTAAATAAAAAAGATTTAAATAAAATTTATGATCACAAAAAGTGTCAAGGAAAATATTATATAGTAATATTGTATTTTTAATACATTTAGGCATTAAAATAGTAATTAATCTGATGTGTAAAAAGATATCTACATATTGCTTGTTTTTATAATTGAATTGTTGTTAATTTATTTGAAAATAAAAATGTGTACTTCCTCTATTTTAATAAGACATCAGAATAATTACACAATAATTTAACACAAAATCCCTAATTTTAAATAAATATACTTTAATGTCATCCCAAAGTAATACCTAATGTTAACCATTTATTAAAATATATTTCATTGTATAAATAACTCATTACTTGTAGTTACATAATTGTAAAATATAATTTTGTTTCTCTGCTTTACTTATTATAAGTTTTACTTGGGGGTATATCTTGTCTGTGTTTGTTTTATTCTGAAAGTGAAGTGAAACAGTATTTGTGCCTAGTTCAACGTGGTGTATTCACAACTGTTTTGTATTAAACAGTGTTTTATTGCTATGTTTTGTCTTGATTTATATTTATTAATGTACCTACAAATAGTTATTTAAAATTAATTATATTTTTTGTCACAATTTATTTTAATTGCTTATTGGATTTTATATAAATAAATGTCTGCTTCACTGAAGGATTATCTTTTGTTATTTATGATTAAATACATTAAACACAACAACAATAATACATAAAATGTTAGACAGACTAAATGTGTCAATTTATGTATAGTTTTAATAACCGTAGGTAATCCTAAAGTTTAAAAAATCTGTTATGTTTAAACATATAAATTTGCAATGAATGTAAGAATAAATAACAAAGATTTGATAATAAATATTTACTTAATACAGATTAATATAGTAATTTAGTGTTATGATACCTATTGAAAATGAGCTTCGCGAGAAATTATTAATTCTTTGCGTGTATATATGCACGTAGATAATTATTTATTTCATTTTGAGATATTAACAATAACAAAAAGAAGCTAAGAGTGAAACTGCGTACAGTGTTGTGGACGCCGCTAGTCTATGGTTATAAAATAACTTAAAAACTTAGATATTGTTACATTTGTACCAAGTACAAAAAAAATGGCCGATATTTGTTTATTTCACTCTTTCATATTGATATGAGCATTTAAAGGTAGTCAAGGCTATATATAAATGAAATTGTTTTTAAAAAAAATCATATATAATAGTAATTAAAAGTATATAAATGCAGAGTATCTATGTACTACAAATAAATATTTTTAATTGTTATATAGTCAATAAGATCTCTTAAAAATAGGTAACTAGGAAAAGAAAAATGATTGAGATATTGAACATTGAATTATGTTTTCCACGCAAAATTCGACTTGGAGCTAGTTAATGTGTGACATCACGCTGCGATTTGAAGCTTGCTTACATACGATGGCTCGCGCTCACGGTCTCGCTATTAATTTAATTTTCGTTGTCCGTTGAAAATATTTTATTATAATTATGTATACCAACTCCATTGGTAAAACATCCAATTTTTTTTCTGTGCTATTTCTCATACAACTCGTGTTTAAACAACAAAATAAAGCAAACCGACAACATTCAACATTACTCAGGAATATGTATTATAATAATGATTACCCTAACCTGACTGAATGAGACCTGACGTGGCGCAGAGGCACAAGCGTACGACTGTAAACGCGACAAGTTGTGGTTTCGATTCCCACTCCCATTAAAACAATATTTAGTATTTTCATTTCTTCGCTCACCAGTGCGAAGTGTTACCAAACAAGGCAAAGTGTGATGCTGAGTTTCGCCACTCAACACGCAAAGCCTAAATTCGGCGGAAAGAGGGGAACGGAAATGTTAAAAAAACGAAGTGTCTCAACACTAGGTTCTCAGGTTCCCTCTGCCTACCCTGCTATGTGCGAGATACAGCGTGAAGAGAAATAAATATGATTCAGTTACTGCGTAATCATAGCACAATATAAGTAGAAATAAAAAAAACTTAGCTGAATTCCTTAGTATTTATAGTATCTATAGTAAGAATACTTCTTGGAAAATCTTTATGACAACATCTTATGAAAGCGAATGACAAAACCGTGTTGATTCAAAAAAATAAATAAAAATAATAGGTATGTAGTATATTTATATATTAAAATAAATACTTCCTTGGCTAAGAAATGAAAATATTTCTGTGATTTGAATAAATATGTTCATTATATAATGAAAAACAAAAACATAAACTGGTACAGTATACTCGTGGATGCGTACACGTACTCTTCAAATTTTCTGCTTTTTATACTTGCTATAGTGGTATCCTCGTTACTTTTGGTTTGGATTTATGAAAAACCTCAATTTTATAAGGTTATTATAAAAAGTTTATGATTTGCATAAATTTATTGTTTCAATGTTCATGCATCTTAATTTTGTTATAAAAATTATGGAAAATTATAAAAAAAACAACAAAACTATTTATCTATATCTATATATAATATTAAAATATTGATTTTTCAGTTAATTTACAAAAAAAGTAAGCACTCTAACATGTTAACTCCCATTGAGAGTGTTGAAGATTTAGAAACTGATAACTTTTGTGAAATGAGTACAATAGACGCCTTCAAAACATTATCTGAAATTTCTAAATATGAAGACGAGTTAAACGACGGAAATTTCTCAAATATTTAGTACTCGACTCAATGTGCTTAAATTATTTGTAAATTGTAATTGTGTATTAGAAAATTACAATGAAACTAACATTTTATAAGAAAAATTAGGGTTAGGGTTGTGACAGAAAATAAACACAAAAAGTTTATGATTTACCTTATTTATTTTAATTATAAGTATTAAGTTGCAAAAAATGATGTGAATATTTTGTCTTAATTAATCACTTTTATTATTATTTTCATAATATTGTCTTTTATGAAGCTGTATAATATTGCAGAATATATTATAAAATGGGAAACCTTGATTTAATAAATTGATATTAGCTTAGTAAATAGTGTATACAAATGTATATGATACAACTAACCAAAAAATAACAAAAATTTCATCTTTTATAGTTATCATACAGCCATAACTATTATTTTACTACTACATAGTTATGATACCAAATTTTATAATCACAGTGATAGATTTCCACAGGTATCAAAAACTGTAACATAATAATTATTATTCTATAGTGCAATTTGTTTTAGAAACCACTATATGAACAGTGAGAATATTTAATGTTTAACATGATTGACTATAGCACCCCATATATTGTCCAGCAAACTGAAGCTGCAGTGGGGTGTCAGAAATAATATTCACATATCCACAGCTCATATTGCGCACCATTAGAAAAATAAATTATAGACGAATCTAGCCTAAATCTTCTGCTTATCTTGGCATATGTTCTCTGCAGATCTGAAATAAAAATAATCAAATGCATGAAATAATAACTCAGGACAGTTACTGACTACACCGCTAGGGATAAAGTGTGAAGTTAAGTAGGGATAACAAGGACAATTTCTAGATTTTTTTTTAAACACGTTTTTATTTTATTTTGATTACTTTATGGTATATCTCAAAAGCAAATGATTCTAAATGTAGTTAATGTTAGTACAACTACAATGTTTGTAATCTTACCGCAGTTGAGCAGGAAAGTGGGGTATAATTTGATTGTGGGTTTGGAGTGTTAGCAAATGTATTTTGCATTTGTGGTGGATGAGTCGCAAGAGGCGAGACTGGAGGTGCCATCCCAGTAACTCCTCCTCCAGCATTGTTTGGACTGCCTGTTGTTGATAACCGGGAGAAAGCAGCTAAAGCATCAGGAAAGTTTGGTGGTGTTGCTGGAGTATTGCAAGGTGTCATCAATTGCTAGAAACCAACAATAATAGATAAGTTTAAAAATATAAACAGATTAAATATTATTTGAGTCCATTGTGATCCAGTAGGACAGCATCTGAATGTAAATGCAAGTTGTTGTGGATATGACTCCTACTTAGGGATTATTTATTTAAACTATTTTTATTTTCCCACTCCAGTTAAGACAAAAATTGAGCTCCCCCACTTAACAAAGATACAATATCTCGAGTTCGGATGGAATGTAAAGAATGTAGTCCTAATAGGTTCACTCTATCTATCCTGCCATATCAGATAAAGAGATGGAAAATATATATTTTTTAATAGTTCTTTATAGCATTTAAATTATGAAGAACAAAGATGTGAGCATAAGAATAAATAAAAAAGTATGAACATATATACCCCCAGTTTTGATTTATGGTTGCCAAACATGGGCTCTAACATACATATATCCAGATCCATAGGCTAGAGAGAAGCATGTTAGGAGTTTAGGAGGCATGACAGAAAATAAAAATACATATGGGGTAAAACCAAACTAGAAAACATTATAAAAAAAGATTCTTATCCTAACTCAAATGGAGGTGGTCAGGTTATTACTGAGAGACAGGGAAATGGAGCAAAATTGTCACGCTATGGTATCCAAGAAACGGTAAACGGAAGAGACCTCTTTATATAAACATTGGGAGGATGATATTGACAATGCAGTTGGAAGCTTGTAGAGGAGAGTGGCATCCACTAGGATGAAAAGAATTTTGAATTGGAAAGAGATGGAAGAGGCCCTTGTCAAGGGATAAATGGACAGTGAAATTAATTAGTTAAATACCTACATATCATTTAATAATCAAACTGTCTGAAAAAAGATGCTTTACTATAATTATTATTATTATCCCAAATGTGAATGTCAATTTGTATGCAGAGCAAAATAGTTTTGTAACCTTCATATACTGATCTCATACTTGCTGTCTAATAGAATGATAAGATTGAGACTTAACTCTTGTAAATAATAAACAGTAAGAGATATTGTCTATCTTTCATCCTTCAATATAATTTACTGCAAATAACACTAAATCTCCTACAAACAAGAATCAAAAAACTACAATCATTATAAAATGTGGTTAGCAAAAAGTATAAAATAATTTATTTTGTATTTACAATGTTAACTCCATTAATTTATAAAAAGCAACTAGCTAAAGCAATTTTTTACCTGGTGATAATGTTGTGCTGCTATACCATTTGCTCCTGATGGGATTGCAACTTCTTGGAAGAATATTGATAGTGCAGTCTATAAGAAAAAAAACATTCATTAAAAATAAATACCTACATAATTATATTTAATAATTAATATTAAAAATAAAAAGCATATTGGAATTATTAATAATAATACATAAACAAATATTCAAAGATGAATCTTTATAATGCAATTTATATATACTCTATAAATAAATATGTATTTATGTTGTTGGTGAAGAAAAATAAAAAAAGTGTATTAATATAAATTATAGATGAAAAGAACAATAGAGATAATTAAGAAATAAAATTTGACACCAATAAATATTACGAAAATTAAGGTTTGTAGCTTTTAACAGCAACATAATAATATTTTTTTATTAGGTTAATTGTGATTTTTTTAGCCTTTAATTAATATAATATAAGTAAGGGCTTTTAGCTGTTAATACAATGCTGAAAAGTAATTAAATTTGAAGATATACATGTAAATCTCAGCTTATTTTGTAATTATTATCAAATATCAATTTGTATACGCTCTCGATACGGTCAAGGTAAATGATCGTTTACCGTCTCTCTAAAATAATATTTTAAATTTGATAATATAACTATCAATATTTGATATTAGAAATCAATTGCCAATAAATTTATTTGATTTAAGCAAATTATCTAAGAAAGAGCAGCCATTTCATGATTTTATTGTTTGTTTACATGTATTTTATAAAAATACCTCAAATTGCCAATGTGCAGCCTGTAGTAATTGTTTAGCTTGTTCTCGTGCACATCCAGCCGCAAGTACAAATTGATTTATCATAACTTGTTCACGCAAAGAATCCATTGTATATTATCCTGTTACCAAATATAAGTTCACCGAATCAGCAAGAAATAGAGGTGTAGCAAAGCAAATGAATGTTTATTCACGTTATGAATGCAAACGTAATATTATTATTGGCGCTAGTAGTATACGATTCATTACAAGAGTAAGAGAGAGAGCGAGAGTTTACATAATAATCTTCGTCATTATTTTTAGTATGGCCTTGTTTCTCTCTTTTCTAAATTTTCATTAGACTTTGATCGTTTATTATTCAGCCTAAGTGTGTCAAAGTCTTGGCACCACAGATTTATTAGAAAGTAAAATAATCCTAATTAACATGATGATAAACCAAAACAAATATTATGAAATATTAAGAAATGTGCTTTTCTATATATTTTTTAAAACTCTACTGTAACTGTGTAAAAAATTCATGATAATCATATTTAAATTATTCAGTTTTGTTTTTTATATATTTTTAGTATACAAACACAGCATTTTGAGGACCATGAAATTGAATAATTTTAATTAAGCAACTGTATCTTAAATTATTAAAATCGGTTTTACTTTTCATTATATTTCTTTGTTGTATATTTTCTTTTCTTTTTATACTTTATTTTATTATTTTCATAAAAATTGAAATATCGATATTATTGAATATTAAGCATCAATGTTTTTCTGATGACTAAATATCAGCTTCACTGATAAATATTAACATCGCATCCCTAATCATTTGCCATTTCTTAAATGTCAAATATTGAAATGTGTTTTGAAATAAAATATTTGTCAAAATTGACATTACTACAATGTGCTTGAGATAATAATTGTAAAATAATGTTTATTTAAAATCATTATTATGTTTTACTTGCTTATAAAAACCCTTTTGATTCAAAATTGAATAACATTTTAAAATATGAGCGCAATGGATAGCTCAGATGAACCAGTCAGTAAGAAGCGTAAAATAGGTAATGTAAAATTCTTAATAAATTATAAGAATATATATATATATTTACATAGTTCAATATAAAATAAATATTTCATCAATTAGTAATTTGTAATACTTTTAGGTCACACATGCGCAGATATAAAATGTGACTCAGAAAAAAGACCAAAACCAAGGAAAAAGCATATTCCAAACTTCCGCTTAAAAGCCACTGGAGAGACAGCATCTTTAAAATTACAAAATGAAGATAGAATTCCATTATTACTTACAGATATACAACATTTACTTTTGCATTCCTTATTGGGGAATCTCAATTTAACACAGCCACCTCGTTGGTATGTTTTAGATAAATGTAGTCACATAAGTCAAACTACATGTTTAATAATTGAAGGTATATCCATAGAACATTGGCTAAAATATCAAAATGTTATGACTAATACCACTAAAATATTTGATGATTTTGTAGAGATACTTACACCTTCAATATATAATGGCTCCTTAGTAAAAGAATTAGCACTAGTGCCCCTTTCAGAAACTGAAAAAGATAGTATTATTCAAAAATATGGAAGTATGAATTTAGCTCTTGAAGTGAGAAAAGATTTAATGATAATGATGAAAGCTATTTTTCCTATAAATGATGGGGTATCTGAAAATTCTAAGACCATTAGTTTTGATGAGAAATTTCCTAGAACTCAGTTGATACTTTCGGCTTGGCAATTAATTGAAGAGAACTATCCAGTGCCATTAAAAGGTAAATTAAAAAATGTTTATGCAGAATATGTAATGACAAAAGATGAATACAAACCTGTTACAGCATCATCACCAATGTTTGGTTTAGACTGTGAAATGTGTATGACCAATATAGGTTCTGAACTTACAAGAGTCTCAGTGGTAAACGAAAAATATGAGACTGTCTATGAATCTTTTGTAAAACCATATAACAACATAGTTGACTACTTAACAAAATACTCAGGAATTACTAAAACATTATTATCAAATGTCAGTAAACGACTAGAAGATGTACAGCAAGAACTTAGGGAACTTTTGCCTCCTGATGCAATTTTAGTTGGTCAATCTTTAAATGTAGATTTGCATGCTCTGAAGATGATGCATCCTTATGTTATAGATACAAGTACAATTTATAATTTTACGGGAGAAAGAACAAAAAAGCCTAAGCTAAAAGTTTTAGCCAGAGAATTTCTTAATGAACATATTCAGACTGGGAATAATGGTCATTGCTCTGTTGAAGATTCTCTTGCTTCATTGAAGTTGGTTCAGTTAAAGCTCAGTAAAAGTATAGAATTTGGAGATGCCGTTCACACAAATAGACAAAAATACAAAGAAAATGTGCTAAAAATGTCAGTACAACCACAATTAGCTTTGTCTATATTTAATCATATTATAGAACAAAAGAAAACATCCCTAGTAGTTGGATGTGATAATATTACTGGTGACTATCACACATTTTTAACTCAAGCTAAAGAGAGTTTAAGTGTACAATTAAAAAAATGCAAAACAAAAAAAGTAAAATTAAATACTGTGGATTACGAGGAAGATGTGATTACTTCAGTTACTAATGCAGTCAATGATTATAACCTAGTAATGGGTCATTTGAAATTAAATTGCACTGATAATGAGGAATTAAAGGTTATGCAGAAAATAGATGATTGGATTGTAAGTATTTGGGATAGCATTAATGATTCTACTCTGTGTGTAGTTGTGTTTGGTGGTACTGTTAGTGACAATGGTATAGCAATGATAAAAGTCAAGAATACTTTGTGTAAAAGTATTAAATAAGATTCTTTTATTGCTTCTTTTATTTCTATGCCCATTATTTTAATTAAAATACACTAGTGGAAAAAATTAAGTGATCAAAAAAATATGCGATTTTTTCGAGGTTTTTCAAGTGTCTATATTTGCCTCAAAAATGGTCGTACTGAAATTTTAAAAAAAAGCATTTTAAAGCTTAAAGTTTCTAGTTATGAGATCTTAAGATTGGCTTAAACTTAGCAAAACAAATACCCAAAACATATTATAACAATTTCAATCTTAGATCAAAATTTCAAACAACTGATTTTACCACGACTTTCTTCCGATTTGAACCAACCAGTAAAGCAGAAATCGCTAGAATCATGGCCTTAATTGTAATATCACAGGCAGTCATCACATAAGCGTCAAATCAATTAAGTCTATAAAATATTTAATTTTAAATGAGCTTACAGCCTTTATAAATAAATGTTTAAAGGAAGAATTTTTTCTTAAAATGACTAGAGTTACGCCAGTCTATAAGTCTGGTAGTAAAACCGAACCTGGAAATTATCAACCAATATCGGTTCTTCCTGTTATGTCAAAGATTTTTGAAACAAATAACTTTTTTAAATAACCAAAATTTCTTTTATTGGAAGCAATATGGTTTTCGGCCCAAAAGTAACACTTTCTGCAACAGACGTCGTAACAAAAGTTAAACTAAATATCGATTGGTATCAGATAGCTCTGGGGATTTTTATAGATTTAAAAAAAAACCTTCGACACCGTGAGTCATGACTCTGACTTACTCTTAATACTCTTAATAAAGCTAAAGGATATAGGAATCACAAATGGGGCCCTTAATATGTTAAATCCTATTTTACTAATAGAACCCAGATAGTGGAAATAGAAAAACCCTAAGCGCCCCTCTTACCATCTCTTATGGAGTTCTCTAAGGGTCAATATTAGGTCCATTGCTTTTCCATAATTATATTAATAGCATTCATGCTATCAATTTACATGGCGATATATCCCTATATGGTGACGACACAAGTCTTTTCTATTACGGAAATAAGCTGGAAAATATGAGTGATGCTTAAGAGGTCTTATATCGGCTTAATCTTTGGTTCCAATCTAATCTCCTTACAGTCAACGCATCCAATGTAATTTGACATTGTATTTGCAGCAAAAAACAAAAAAAATAACTCATAAGATATAAAATATTTAGGACTTTTTCTTGATAGCAGAGTGACTTAGAAACCACATATATATAAAATCAAATCTAAGCTTACTTATTAGGGACTAGCTGTATCCCGCAACTTCGTTTGCAAGCAGCATAATACCACGATGGCCTTAACTCGCCCGCGTAGAGTATAAAAGTTCAAACCCCTTGTTTAGTAGAAATTTCAAGAAACTCTCGTCCAGTAGTTTCGCATGTACGTATTCTGTCAGTCACTCAGTAACGTAAAACAAATAATGCACTAATTTCGACCAAATTTGATTACCATATAAACGGTTCTAGTGAGTTAATCTTAAAAGATAGACATATACTGTCGCGGACATTTTTTTTACATCATTTCAAGAGGAATAACTCTTCAATACATATATTTTTGGTATCTTGAACTGTTTTCGCAGCGCACGCAACGGAAGCTCTCAAGGATGAATAATTTCTCCCGTTTTTTCCACATTTTCCATTATTTCTTCGCTCCTAATAGTTGCAGCGTGATGTCATATAGCCTAAAGCCTTCCTCGATAAATACTCTATTCAACACAAAAAGAATTTTCCAAATCGAACCAGTAGTTCCTGAGATTAGCGCGTTCAATAAAACAAACAAACAAACTCTTCAGCTTTATATATTAGTATAGATAATGGGAGTGATTAGAAATGTTGCTCGTTGTCTACTACGCCAAGTTCTTTATGTCACATTTAATTTACATACAAATATTATATTCACAAAAAAATAAAATGTACAAAAAATTACATTAAGAAAAGCAAATGATAAAAAACTATACAAGCCGCAGTTAGTCCTCAAAAACTCAATAATGTTCGACGGCGCCTATTTATGTAACAAACTACCAAAAGATATTAAAAAAGCAAAATCAAAATTTAATTTCAAAACATTACTTAAAAATATTTACATTAATAATTTACAAATCAATAAAAAAAGGACTTTTGGTGGGTTTTGCGATAATCAGGCGCTAAAAAATTTCGAATATTTTTTATCGGTATTCATTAGGATTGAGCGGAACACTTTGCTTAAATTTTTTTTTTCATTTTAATATCTCAAAAGTAGTAGTTTTAAAATGCTTGTAATGAAATGACATTTCATTAATTCAAATTTGCCGCGCTTCGCGCATGTCTAAGTTGTCTGTGGAAGTCGGTAGAAGGCGCAACGGTCGAAGTGACGTGGGATTCAATGGCGGATGATGTTCAGATTATTTTGTGCAATTTATTAGAAATAGACGAAAGGATATAATTGAGGAAGCGATATTAGTGAACTTTAAATTATCGTTTCTTTGTATTTTTAGAGAAACAAATTGTGGTTTATTTTTGAAAATCCTCAATAATATATCTTATATGTTTTTTTTTTAAATTCTAGTACGACCATTTTCAGACAAAAAGAATGATTTGAAAAACCTTAAAAAAATGTTTCTTTTTATCCCTTAAATTAACCACTATCGTAGTATAATACTTTTTATCTTTGTATTATTATTTATTTATTACGAAATAAGGAGAACGGAAGGCAATTTGAGCGGAAAGTTTCTCACATAGCAAACACTAACTGGGCGATTCTCAGTGGACAGATCCAATACTACATTTTTTTTGTGACGGTGGGAAATGCTGTTTACGCAGACCGTCCGCGCACAAGGCATAAAATGCCTTGCAAGTAGACTACGACCTGGTATAAGTCGCCGGAAGCCGCTGGACCAATCGTAAAAATCCTTGGTGATGGCCCTGTCACGGCTGTGGACGCCATACGGCCAAAATTATGACGACGACGACGATAGACATTTATCTTTTTTATTTAGCCCAAATGTTTTATTTTTTATACTTACCGCCAATAAAATAATTAAAATAAAAAATATCGATATCAAGAAGTGCCTGGCCAATATTTATTCAAAAGCTGCAGAGATTGAATGTGAAAAAGTTTTCACATTTAGACCCCCATTCGTAAAGACTTATGTGCCCGTTAATTAATTATTCATTAACGCTATACCTATCACATATAAGTCTAAAAGTCTAGTCTAGTCTAGTCTAGAATCAAAACTGGCAAACTTTACGTTTTTAAGGAAGCGAGTTTACTTTTTACCTTTCGTAATTTAACTTATTTAATATCAACAAATTACAAATTGTCGTGTTTAACACGCAAAGAAAAGCTCTTACAACCTATTTTAAGTATATTTACTATTTTCTCATATCAAAGCTTAGGTTTCGGATAAATTCGACAATTGGTAAATTCGATAATTAGCCCGAGAGGCGCAGTGGGACAGTGTCTGCCTGTAAAACCCGATCGGTTATGGGTTTGATTCCCACTCGGTGGAACGATTATATTAAATTTAAATCATTTAAATGTCTCTATTTTGTTTAGACAAAGCGCGGCGTTAACTTTCGCCACGTAACATCTCGAATAAGAGCGGAAAGCGACGAAAAGAGTGTCTTGACACCAGGTTCTCCCTGACTGCTTGCTATGCGGTTTAGAGCGTGAAGCTGCAATAAAATTATCCGATTATGATAAAATATCAAAAAGTGGTGTTTGGTCAATTGGCATTCGTCGTAATATAACAATGGGGGTAAATAAATTAATTTAAAAAATTCTCACTTTTTAATAAAATATACAAAGACTAGTTAAGCCTGATAAAACAAATATTCTTAACATAATACATTGAGGAAATTTGTAAATAGACCTTATTTACAGAAAACAATGTTGAAATTTAATATTTACAACAATAGGTATATAATACATTTTATTTATTAAATAAACTTGTTATTATAGATTTTTTAATCAAAATGCTAACTTTTTTAAACAGCTATAACATCACTATAGAGTCAAAAAGTAATAAACATTTCAAAAGGTCACTTTACGACATTTCTCGTCATTAGCGTATAAATTAAGTCAACATGTTATGTACAAAGCTACTTTAGTCACATGTGGCATACCTGAATGCAAAATACTATGACGTTAGCTTATCTTGTAGAATAATGCTATTTCAAGAACACGATTCTTACTTAGCGCAGGTAAAATCGTACCATGTTTTTTTTCCTTTCCATTTAATTTATCAATTTCGTAAGTATTTTCTTTGACTAGAATCATTTAGTAAGAGAATATATTTGTCCAGTTAAAGGATCAACAGCAAGTGAAGCTGGTAGCTCCGCCGCTATATCAGCTAATGCTTCCCATCGGGTGGAACGACTGCACTCTGATTGACTTGGACTTGCTGATTCTTCATTGATATCTTCTTTCTGACTATAAATATGTTGTAAAAATATATCGATTATTACTGCAATACCCAAGTATATGCGTATGCATCACCATGGTACAATACGTTCAAAATTTAATTTTAAAGTCTTTATTATATATATAAGTATAAGTCTATATTATAATATTAAAGTCAGAAAATTATCTTATGGAAGATTGCCTACTTTGTATTTTGTGTAAAACTACCTCTTAAATGTGTTGATTTGAAAATCAACACCACAATAACGTATTGATCAACCTACTTTCAAATTGGAAAACGGAGTAACGCGTCACGCTGATGGTGGCGTTGGAGATAACTTCAAATATAAAAAAATACTTACATCATTTCTTTTAACTCTTCATTTTCATGTTCTTTAGCTTCAAATGTTTCCTCTATTTTGTCTGGGATAGCGTTAGCATCGACATCAATTTCATCGACCGTGTCACTTGACATTTTTTGTACATCTTCTAAAATATTGTCTAAAATAACCTGATCGACTACATCTCTTAATGAAGAATATTTATTGTCGGTTTTATCTTCATTATTCTCTATATCAATTGTAGATATTTCGTTTTCAGTGTTATTTGTACAATTTTGTCGATTGTCTGAAATATTTTCATATGACTTTTTATTTAAAGGCTAAGTACTGTATAAATCAATTATTTACACTAATCGTCTATTTTATAATATATGGTGATATATGCATTTATAATTTGACATTAATATAATTAGGTGTAAATGTAGTCTATTAACCTATCTAAGTAGCTTAGTTTGTCTTTAGTATGTCTATTAACCTATCTAAGTATCTCTTTATACGCTCTTTATATTATGTACTAGGTACATAATATAAAGAGCACAATGGTAATGTCTATAAGATATGTTTCACGTGATAATGTTGTTACAAAAAAACAAAAAAATATAGTCTTACTTGAAGCTAGTTTAAAGTTAAAAATGTTTACAAAAGCAATTTAAACGAGTTAATGGCGAGTTCAGTTTTGCATATTTAAGTACATAGGTAAATATTCAACGTTACCTCACGTTACTTTTTTTACGTTCAAGTTATCTAACATGTTTATTCAAATCAGGTATTTAATATTTACGTTATTTCATTACATGATAATTGAAATATGCAAAATTTTACTAAGAAAGGGCACAATTAAACTTGTAAGAATAAGAACATTGAAAACTTCGAGGTTGATGACTGATTGCTTATTTTGATAAGAAATAAAGTGCTCGGTCGCTGTGATCATATATACGAGTATATATATATATATATATATATATATATATATATATATATATATATATATATATATATATATATATATATATATATTTACTTCACGTTTTACTTTGCTTAGCAGAGTAGATAAAGAGAATCTTGTGTCAAGATACGCATGTTATATCTTAACGCCGTGCTTTGTGACCAGAGCGAGCAAATGAAAATAACTTAGACATAATCGTCTCTCCGAAGTAGTACTGGGAATCCTTCCCACAACTAGTCGCATTTTGTTACACTATGCCACGATAATTTCTTACACGTTATTATATAAAGTGGCTACAAAACAATCTTGAGGTTGTTATTACATACCCTTCTCGATTTGTAGATTTGAAACACTTTTGGAAGAATTTTTTCTAGCTAATTGTATATTTTCGTTTAAGTTATCACAAGTAGGAAGCACTTCAAATATATTTGATACATTTTCTGACTTTATATCTTTAAAATCCTGATCTACTTTTTTATCGATTGTTTCTAAACTGATATTTACCTCAGCGTCCTCTGAAAATAAACAAAAATGACAGTATCTCACAATTATTATTTATGTTTAGTATGTATTTATTAAATTTATCGGGACACGCTTCATATAAAATAATCAATTATGAAACACCAGTGTTAATCTGTAATAAGCTTACAAGTAATTTGTTGTTTATTTTCTTCACATAAATTAAGCTACAAGACCTTATTATACTTACACATGAACATGAATGCAAATTAGTTTAGCTACGACAGGCATTTATTGTTTATTTTATTATTAAACAGTGAGTAAGTATCGCATGGTACGAATTCCTGAAAAAAAACCTGAATTCACTATTAGCATTGACCTCCAATTATTAAATAAGCGCTCAACCCCGAACCAGGCGTTCATGTTCACGTTTTCGCATAACTAATATAACAACAAAGAACGTTAAACGCCAATTAAGTGTAAACGATAGAAACAGTATGTTTAAAAATAGACACGTATTAAAATTTAAAATACCGGCTATAATGGTAGCTTAAAGTATAGGCTTACGTTGTTTGCCATAACCATACCTGTCGTATTTGTCTGTATGTCAGCCATGTTGGGAGCGCTGCTGGTGCAGCCCATGGTGAGCAGGAGACTACTAATCGTCGACCATGCGTGCATTAAATACCTGTTGTGATACTACTATAAAACGGCTCTGACTAGCAGGCTACATGAACTAAACTCGACTGCGCGGTCTACAAGATTGTATCGTTCACAGCCGAGTGTTATGGGAGGAGGTAGCCCACTCATTTGACCTCGCACCCCCTTCGCGTTTTTCAAATTAAACGAGTGTAAAGCATTCTTCCACTTTGACGCAATTATTTTACTTATAGCATGAAGGATTTTCTTTGATTAACACTCATTCGTGTATACTGTTTTTTATTACAATGGAATATTAATCACTTAAATACGCACCAAATATGTTAAATTAAGATTTAAGTCTATTAATATACAAATTAGAGGGCAAAGGCCCTACAATATTAGGACGTGGGTTCGCGTGATTGTACCCGCTTACTTCTACACTCAATTGTGGAAAATCTGACATCATTTTTAAGCATACTGAAGGTACTCAAAGACTCCCATGAACTCGTCATAACTAAATTCGTCCAAACGTCGTTAGATGCCATCATTTCAAATCAATTTCAAAAAAATGGCGGGCTCTGCTGAATATACACAATTATTCTAAGTTTAAACCATGTACGTATAAATTGCAAATTAATAAGAAATTTTCAGCCTATTAGGTATATATTCCGGATGGCATGGGGTGTACACTGTACTACACATTATATATTTTATATAGGTAGGTACATCATATTTATAAGACGTTCATCTGATAACCCATTATGCATTTATTGTCTGCAGCCTTGAAATTGTTTTCGATCTAGGGAAAGATGGTTACCATACCAAATCTTCTATAATGGCTATACACAGATTATATTATTAAAACAGTCAAGTTGGTAATGATCGTGAGTCATGTTATTTATTAGTTACATATTATGTCCGTTCATCTCATTTTGTTGCTCTAAGTACGCAATATTGTTACCGAGTAAGGGTGGGGCATGATGGGTTCATAATATTTTTATTTCTAATTAGATTTTAACAAGCAAATAAATATCTCTTTCTAATTCTTTGTGTAATTAAATATAATAATGTATGAAATAAATAAGAATTTACTTATAATAAGCCAATATTTATAAGAAAATGGCAATTTATTTTATTTGAATTGCTTATTTTAAATACACTTATACATAAAAAATGTTTTAGTACAGTCTACACGACTTTAAATAAGAGATTTACTTATATTTTTTTAAACCAGCCATTATATGTGGCTTTGGATCTATCTTCGGCCACAAAGAGCAGTTAAAAGCAAACTCTTTGACTCAATGAATGAATCTGATAGATGGATGTCACTTTTAAAATGTTATAATTACAAGTGTAGAATGGAGATATACGCAGTGATGTAGAATCTTCCATAGCAAAATTTATTAAAAAGCCATTGCTGTAGGTTTCTAATAGATTCCGCTAATTTATTACTTATAAATTTAATATAATTTACATCATTTTTGATATGTTACAACTTCATCAGGACTGATTAGTTTTTTTATATGTTTACGCACTGCCACAACAGACGATGAAAATTTTAAAGCTATCGATTAAATATTTTCGTCTTATGTCATATATGGTATATTTTTATCATTTTATGTGTTTATCATTTAAGTTTTTTTTTTTTTGGGATAAATAAGGAAAATGTGCTAAATAAACTATTCTTATTATGACAATATGAACGATTACCTACACATATTTAATTATCATGTTTGTTACACAACTGAGAACACGCTCGATAATCTGTAGGTATAATGTATTTTAGGTAATGGAAACGTACTAAAGTTCAAAGTTTTAAATATAATTTTTGTTGTACGTTAACCTCGCTTTATCGTCATGCAATCTTAAAAAATATTTTTTAAAGAAACGAAAATTGTAAGCACAATTTATCATTCTAGTTTACTTTTTAAATATTATTAATTTCATTTTTCACCGTACGTAATATTACAATCGTGCCTACACTATAGATGTAAAAACTTCATAAAGTAAAAGTTATTAAACCAAACTTCGTGATTTGTAATCCAAAATGACTAATTTGAAAACTAATAAATAAAAACCTTGTCTTACACAACATTATGTCCATAATGGACATAATGTTGCGACAAGGGACCAAAAAGAGGACTCTTTTTGGACAAGGGACCAAAAAGACTCCTCTTTTTGGTCCCTTGTCGTCATTTTTAAGTTTATCGGTTAATTGTGCCTACTTGAAATGTGATCATTACAATGGCGAGACGATCAACAGATACATTCATTGTATCTAAAAAAAAACACAATTAGAAAACAAGTTAGAATAAACAGGCATATACAATATTAGGTAATGCTTGAACTTCATTGCATTTTCAAATGTTATATTTATATTCTATTGTTGCTTTTTTATCTCCCTTAATTATTTATTTCGTAAGTATATTTCAATGGACAGATACATATTTTTATACAATTTATATTTTATCATAGCATAGTACTAGTATTTAGTCTACTCAGACAAAACATACTATAAAGAAAAACAAATGACGTATCGGGCCTATAATACGATTTAAAAAACCAGAATTATCGGCCATAAGAATAGCTACTACTATACTTTAGGTACTAACCGTGATTAAGTGAGAAACTTGAAATTGGGAAAGAAATTGGCTAGATTGGTTATAAGTAGGCTTTATATCTATAACCCACACTGTTGAAATTTAACAGCTGACAGTTTTATGTTATGTCATTAATAACTAGTCAGTTTTTTTAAGTTAATAAAATAAAATTATCATCTCATATCTCATATCATTATCATAAAATTATTTTTATTCTACAATAAAATATATTTTTATGGAGTGTCCGGAACAAAAAATATAAGATGCGAAATTCAAAAGAAACAGCCAGAAAATATTCGGCGGCCAAATTTATTAAAATATAGTAAAACACTACTGTAACAGACGATTCCTGCCTGCTTCACAATGAGATAAGGGTCCAGATATTAAAAAAATACCCTTTGTATCTAAAATAATATAAGTTACACATTAACCTCTTAACGTTTTCCCAATTCTAGTTGTAGTAGTTCTGTTTGAGAATTAAGAAAATACGTAATTCATTATTATCGTCTTCATTCGCTTTAGGCTTTCAATCGGAGTAAAAGGGTGTCAAGTAAAAGTTTAAATACATTTATAAATATGTATACACTATATCAAAAACCAATGTAACTGACATTACATAATGTAGACTACATTTAACTGCAAGCAGTTTGCAAGGTTTTAAAATCCAGATTCTTTAAATTATTGAAATATCAAATATGTTTATAAATTATTATATAAACATTTTTTAATTAATAAATATAATTCTACGCTGCTATGCACATAGCATAGGGATACAGAGTAAAGCTAAAAAAAATAATTCTTTATTAGTTTTTATTTAAAAAATTAAATTGTATAAATGCAGCTTTTAAGTTGTTCAGTTCTCATTAGAGCAAGGACAAGGTCCCGCCTCCTTGATGACAAGGTCGCCGCTGAGCGCAACAGCCTCTATTTCGACGGCCGCACCGAGAGGCAGCTTGGCAACTTGGTACGTAGCGCGAGCCGGGTAGTTGATTGAAAAATCTACAAATTTATTATTACAATTAATAAACCATATATTAAAAAATAAGTCTTTCATGAATATAAACTAAGACAAAAAATGTATTGTGGAAAATGATTATAGAATGTAATTATTAATATTTTAACAAAAAAACAAGACCACCAATAAAAGGCACTAAAAATATTATGATGAAAAACTCAACTACTAAAATCTTAACTAAATTTTAATGAGCCCTCATCAGTAAGCCCTAACTATCTTATAATAAAAAGGAATCATTAAAATTTATTCATTTAGTAAAAAGTTATGTGGTAACGCATATAAGAAAAACAATCAAATTGAGAACTTCCTTTTTTTTGAAGATGGTGAACTTTATTTTTTGAAGATGGTGAAAATGCGATTTTTATAGTCAGTGTTAAATTTATTTAGAAAACGTATAAAAAAAAATTAAATTGTTGAGCTACGACACTTTTATTATAAAAGTATGTAGGTGTATGGATTATCGATATATTGCAAATTGACAGCCATAACAAAACTATTTAAATAACTATAGACTATGAATATAAGAATATATTCTTAGTTTTTCGCTTAGGACACTAGGAAGCAAACCAAAAGAATTAGGTTTCTTCGTAGGTGCACACAATTTCTCGCATAGCAGGTAACCAGTGCGAACCTTGTGTCAAAACACTCCGTTCTACCCTTTAGCCCGAATTCGAGACATTTCGTGTTGAGTGGCGGAACTTAGCACTGTGCTTTTTCCTTTTAATACTGACAAAAATAAATTAAGTAGGTACCATTATCCACCGAGTGGGAATTGAACCCACAACCAATCGCGATTTCAATCAGACGCTGTCCCATTGGGTTACGACGCCCACCTAAATTAAGACCACAATTAGAAATATCTAACACTATTATATTTTTATCCTATTCCTAGATGTCCTTACATCAAAATGTTATGAAAATATTATGTTGTCGTTGGATCCGGGTACGTGTGCAAATTTTAGAAGAAGAGGGTCAAAATGGCGTAAGATTTTATTAATTCTCATTAATAAAAGCCTGTTTGAATGATATGAGATGATTTATAAGCTTAATCGTTTAAATTAACGTGGTCAAAATTTTGGTTTATATTATACCATATTATGTTTATACTATATAGTCGACTCTCGTTATTTCAAACCTGCGATAATTCGACCTAGAGAGGGTCGATAATTCAAAGTTATCACGAGTTCCCTAGAAAATCTCTTTATATTTCGAATTAAATCAGTAAATTTTCATACATTTGGTAATTCGAACGAAAAAATCGTTGCTTAGTAACGAAACGACGCATTAACTCGAACTCCTCGGAGCCAGACACTCGACAATTCAAAGCTGATTCACTCAAAGACACCAACAGATTGCCGAATTAGCAGAGGTAAGTACATGTCGAGACAAGTTCTAACGTGTATCATCGTAGACGTGCCATTGTTTTTTTGTTATGATTAGTTTGACTCGCAGTTTCGCACGAATTGGTTTACTTATTAGATACGAATGAAAAAATCAACGATGAAGATGAGGACGATACATCAGAATCTTTAGCAGAGGTGCCAGTTAAGGAAGCAAGAGCCTCATTCGATATCTTACAGAGATTCTGTCTACAAAACGAAAGTGATGAAAAAACATTTCAGTCACTTTTTCTCTTAAAAAAGTTATTTAGCAGTCTGAGCAGCAGCAATGTGCTTTGAAGCTGACCAATATAACAGAGACGAATTAATTCTCATTATGAATATGTACACGTACTTGTATGTTAAAGAATAGGTTAATAAATAATAATAATTGATCATTACTCAATAATTTGAATTTTTATTTATTTTCTCTCAAAAATTTCGAACCATTTGATATTTCAAAAACTCGATAATTCGTAATTCTTAATTATAAGAGTCCCTCGAGTTTCGAATTAACGAGAGTCGACTGTATACTATTTTTTTTAGTTACACGCTGTATCGCGCACATAGCAGGGTAGACAGGGGAAACCAGATAACCTAGTGTTAAGACACTCCTTTTTCTTTTAACATTTAATATTAATATTTATTCATTAATATCGTTAAATAAAAAATACTAATAACAAACACGTTTGCGTTATGTAAATGTAATTATAGATGTGTTTCAGCTTAATGAAAAGCATGAGTGCAAAAGGTTAAAATAACATGATTGACATTTCTTGTATTGATTTTCTAATGGACTGCAAGAATGTGCTTACGTTCACATGCAAATGTACAGGTACATATGAATCAGAGATATTTCTGTACTTGTAATCAGAGGAAAAATAGTTTTTTTTTTTACCATAAATATATTATGCGTATATTTTTTAAGGATCGAAACAATTACTTTTAGAGTGTTAGGTTTGTTAAAAAAAGTGAGTATAGAAATAATAAATACGTTTATGTAGTTGACTTAATGGTATAAAAATAACGGATCTAAATAAAACGGATTGTGGAATGTTCCTGAAATGACGTAGAGATTAAACCGCGAAGTATTGTAAGAATTGAAATAAATCTGGAAGTATGTAAGCAAAAGTGAGTTTTATTACATGAGCAACTACTCATTTATATAGTGCTAGGATTTATTATTTAGAAGCATTTGTCGATAATTCATGTATTTCACTTTCCGATTGCAGAGCTCAAGGAAAACATCAAATCAGGCCATCGCGGCGCAGTCAGACATCGTCTAACGGTTATTAGGTTTGGTTGTGGGTTCGATTCTCACTAGGGGGAATGATTATATTTCAATTTCCTTTATTTGTCCGTTCAGATGAAAACGCGGCTTTGATTTCCGCCACTTAACACGCAATGTCTTGAATTCGGGTGGAAACAGGAGAGCAGGACACTAGGATCTCTCTGACTATCCTACTATGCGGGATAAAATGAGCTACAAAAGAAAATATCCAATATATTGTAACATATATAACATACATGTTGCGCAACTGCAGAAGACGTATATTATATCATTACGTTTTCTCAGATTTCTGGAATATAAACTTAGGGTAATGCGCGATGGTCAGCTGAAGTCAGTTTTTTCACAAAGAACGATTTGAATTTGAAACTTACACTTGGCATACACTTGATTGACAGCTTGAAAATCGTCCATATTCGCTAGTAAAATTGTAGTTTTTACGACTCCATCAAGAGAAGAACCCCCTGCTTCCAAAATGTGTTTCAAGTTATCAAGTGCTTGTCGAGTTTGGCCCTCGGCACCACCAGACACCATCTGAGCCTGGAGGTCAAGACCCAGTACACCCGATACATAGAGAGTCTTGTCTGCTAAAATAGCCTGACTAAAATGATAAAAAAGATATTGTAATTATCTTAAATAATAATTAACAATACGTATCTCAGTCCTATACTTAGTAGGTATAGGTAATAAGTAGATTTGTATCTATTATATTTAAATAATTATTTGTGATTTTCATTCAATTAACATCACCTGAAAACACTTTTGACATACGCGTATTTCAAAATTTTTGTAGAAGATATTCAGTTTAAATACTCAATTCAATAAAAAAGTATTAGTAATAAATCCAGTAGATACGAATTCACAACCACTTGATATATGTTACTAAATCACCAAGATGTCCACTAAATATTGTGTGCCGTAAAATAAATCAATATAATTTAAGAAATTAAACGCCAAAGCAAAGTAAGTAATAATAAAAGTCGTCAAGTATAAGATTATAAAATCAACCTCATGGTCAATGTTGTAAATGCTAATGAAAATATGTATAAAAAACAAACATGGAAAGCTAAACAATACTATTTAAAAAAGACGTGAATTAATATGTGATAGTAACTGTACCTACCTGTATGGTCCAACTGGTTTATAAACATGTGGCGATGAAACAATTGTTTTTGTAACTTGTTGTTCACTCATTTTAGATGCAGCATTTGTGTTCGACATGTTAGCTTTACGGAGAATGACTGCTTGAAATTTTACTATCGCTTCTAAATTTAACAAAATATGTTGAGTAACGAAAGGTCAATCGAATTACATTGAAGCTCTTGCAAATGATAACAGTATAAAGTTGATTAACATATATATAGATAACAGAGGTATATTACAAATATTTTATTCACAAACAAAAAATCAGTGACAACAAATAAAAAAAAATATGTCATATGTTAAGTACATTCATTTTTAGTCTACGTTTAATAGAACTTGTTATATACCTCTGTGTAGTATATAATCTACTTACTTATGTTACGCAGCATTTTTGTAGTCCAAAGTATTTTGTATTTTGTAATCAACAATTACTTTACTACATTAAACTTCTTTATTATATTAGTTCTTGTGTTTAAAAAATTAAGTTACATAAGTACATATATTTATTATGTAAAGTTATATGTAATGTTCGTCCGTGTGTATAAAATAAAATTAATTATAATTATTAAGTAACAAAAAGTCGACAGAATGTTATAAATAAGAATGTGAACATTAATTTCAAATTTTTTAAAATATTTCTATGTATTTTATCCATACATGCTGCAATCCCTATATACATATTGCATACTTTTACTTTTCTATCTTACTAAGTTACTAACTGTAATTTATTTGTAGTGTTACCAGTAACAGTAAAACTGCCAGTTAAGTCATAAAAATATCAAAAACATGTACAAGTTAGATTCCCACTCAAAGGAATACTAAATTTAAATTATTTTCTTTTCCTCAGTTTTTTAAGACAAAGCGCAACGTAGAATTCTACCATTAGATACACAATTTCTCAAAATTGTCCAGAAAAAGTAGAATGGATTGTCTTAGCACTAAGTTCTTTCCGATATATACAAGAGCGTAAATAGATTAGATGGAATAGTATATATGAAAAAGTTAGAAAAATTTGCCCTCTTGGACAAATCAGTATATAAATTATAATTGTACAGCAAACATCTAACAAAAGTGCGAAAGAACTCAGTTTCGATCGAGGGTCCATAGACAATTCAATTTTTAGTTCTATGCTGAAAAACATCGAGTAAATATCGATATTGTAGAACTTTTCATTTCCAGTCTAAATATATGTTTAATATTATTTACTTGAGAAAGTGAAATTGTTTTTAATATCGAAAGGTATTACTTATATAATACTTTGTGCCTTATTAATTTTTATACTTTATACTTAGTTTAAATTGTTCTTTTTTAAAAATACACATTTAACCTTAAAAAAATTATACAACCTTATATATTTAAAATATTATGTTACAGCGATTATGCAGCGTATTATTTCTATAGCAAAAACAGTTATGGGAATGCAAATTCCGACAAAAAAATTAGACTTATTGAAGGCAAATTTTAGCATATTCCAAAAAAGTCCAGAAAGAATTTTACCAACTTTTCTTCCAACCATTAATCCAGTATGTGGTTTTAAAGTGAAGGGACGCGTAAGAAGACGTTGTAAATCTTGTTACTTTGTTTGTAGACAAGAAAGAGTATATGTTATATGTGCTGCACACCCTCGTCATAAACAAATGGCTATGAAACCAAAACCTCTAAATACTTATATACTAACTCATGCTAGTCAGAGTAAAGTAAGACCATGGTAATTATAATTATGTAATAGTCCACTTAGTAATAAATTATATTTAATAAGCTTATAGAAGTAAAACTGATTGTTTAAAAATCCTCTTCTCTTTTAATGAAATAAATATAGTTCACTGAAGTTATTTTTTTATTTTATTTATATCCTAAAAAAAAGATATGATATGCATTGGCTACATTTTCTACTTTCATCTAGGTACTTTGTCATATATTAAATATCTTGATTTAAGGATATTTTGCAAGTTAGAAATTTACTGGTCTTATTAGGTGGATTTGAGAAATATGATTAGAGTAATAATAAATATATAATAAAAGTATGTTGCTGTTGAATGAATTCAGAGTATAGAAAAGGCAATGTCTTAATTTAAAGTTACATCAGCTTATTTTCTACAGAGTATAATAAAACAACATTTTTTATGAGTTACCTTTATTTTATTATAAAATTATGAACACCAACAACAACAATGTTGACTCAACAATGGAAAATAATAATTGACAAAGTATATATCTATGATTATTATGGACTTAACAGCAGATACAGTCTTGAAACTAAGTCTGGACAAATTCATTATAATAAACATGTAAACTACAACTATATGTTTTATATTATATACATATATATCAAATAAATATAAGTATTTTAAAATATTTATCAGCACTGTGTGTTTCAATAAGTGTGTTGAGTGTCTCTCAACTCAAAGTCACAGCCTGTTGCACCACAGCAGGGAAATTAATATAATTTGAATTAATCATTCCACTGAGCAGGGACGAAACCCACAATAAATGTCCTAGTGCTTCAAAATGGCCACAAAATAAAAATAACAAGTTAAATACAGGTTTGGTAATTATTAGTAAAATTTCATATTTATTTACAATACATATTTATTTACAATTTTTATTGTTAATTTGTAATTATGTTCAAAGTGTATGAAATCAATTATGAGTTTAGTGATGAGTTTCACCTTCATTGGAACTTGTAATGTTATCTTCTGAATGCACATGCATTTGCCTAAAATGAAATGATTTTGTAAGAATAAAAACAAAATACAAATAGGAAATGTTCTGTGAAAAAATATGTACACACAAAATAATATTTAATTGAAAAGAACAGTAAGATTTCTATGTTTCGTTCTATTAAATTTGTTGTTGTTGTTTTCGTTGTTGCATTCTATTAAATTAAAACTCAATGGTTATTTTGTCTATTCAGACTGGGAAAATACTACATAATAAATATAAACTTTTCAATAAAACAAATTGAAACCCATTTTTGTTGCATATAGTGAGATGAAACCTGTTTGTGTCTAGCACTAATAATTTCTAAAATAAAATGATTAATCAACAAAATGTCACTTATATACATTATTCTTCAAAACAATAGCAAATGAAAAATATGTTTTCTAAAGAGTTCAAATATTATTAAAGTAGGAATCACTTAACATTTGATATTAAATGTGTATCTTAATTTACCTGAAATTGTCTACAATCTCTTCAACAGGGGAGGGTTCAACATCATTCATTTCAGTGGTTGAAGTGTTATGACTTGTACTATTTCTCTCAAATATGTTTACATTATTTGTAATTATTTCATTAGGGATATCAGTAAGTTCACTAGGTTCAGGATCTAAATTTTTTATTCCAGCAATACCTTAAAAGTAACAACATACTTGTTTAAGACTTGTTTGACTACTTGTTTAGGTTATAATACAATTTTATAAATAATACCTTTAGCTGGTAGTGTTGGCACATCTCTTTTCACACGACGTCGTCTTCTAGGATCACTACGTCGAATTTGAATCATATTTTGAAAATCTACACAATAAATAGTGCCTGCTAGCAAAAGCAAGCATTCAGTTTCCTCTGTACTATAAGCAGTTTCTAAATCAATATTACTTCTCTCATCATATTTCCACCATCCTGAAAGTGTTTGATTAGACTATTATTTGACAAAATTAAGAACACAATACAATTTGTTATATCCTTACCATTGCGTCCTTCATAGTACCACTGATATTTCTCTGTATCCCTTTCTAAACATGGTTCATCTAAGGATGCTTTTTGTATTAAAACTGGATGATCAAAGTAATCAGAAGGTATTTGCATGCGACACATTGCACATTTTTTACTTTGTATAGCAATGCCCTGGAGAAAGAAATAATTCAGTAGAATAAAGTGTGAAGCATATAGAAATATTATTATATATTTATAAACCCACCTTCACACACAAGAAGCAAAACACATGACCACATGGCAATTGTGCTGGGTGATGATACTTTTGTAAACAAATGGCACAATCTTGTTCTAAAATATACATAATATACGTTTCATTATATTTATAAATATAAAACAGTAACAAAATCGTAATAACGGATTAATATTATATATACTTCTTACCTAAATTACTTTTATCCATTATATGGTGTTAATATTCTACTTTCTAGTAAGTTATTTATTTTCGTCACCGTGACCTTATTGTTATTTATGTAGTTATTTATCATCAGTAATAGTTTAATAGCACATCTCAGATATTAAACGGATGCTACAAATTTGTTGTAAAATATTAGGTAATAGGTAGATACCTATTTAGAAATTGTTGTTGTTTGCAAAATATTCATTCACAATTTGACAGTTCGACAATTGACATAACACAGACTGTAATATTTAAAAATTCTTTATACTTTGGCACGCTCAAAGCCATTAATAAAGAATAATAATACTTTATACTTAATGTGTAACTCGTAAGATATCAAATACGGTTTTACTGAAAACTTATTTTCAGGTAAAAATATGTTTTTTTTTTTCAATTTCAGCATTTGTCGTAATAATTATTATCATTACATGACCTATGATTGAGATTTGGGTGATATATGTAAATAGTATCGAAAAAAATATTTTTATAATACCCATCACTAAGCAGGCACTATAAGTAAAAAAAATATATGAGAATCTCCTTAATATTCCATAGATTCATTATGCTGATATCGGATTCGGGCCCATCGCATTGTAGGGAAAGAGCCTTGGAGCAGTACTTGGGACTTGCAACCAAGTATAGGCATACGACTATAATTTACAATTATTACTTATTGTAGATTATTTCTGAAGTATAATGAGTATGAGATTGCAATAATTCTATAAAATGCTTAATAGTTCTTTTTACTTCAGATTTTCCAACTTTTAATATAAAAATATATTTTACATCGACATATCTTTTGAATGTATAAAGTGTTATGAAAGAGCGGGGCCTCCTGACACAAGTACTAGTATTATACTAGTAACTTACTAGGCTGGTCTCATTGCTTCGCATACAGCTAAACTTCTACAATAACGATAATTATTTTCATTCTTATATAATTAAGGATTTACGTACAATACGATTCTAACAATAATTTGCTATTGACAGTGCATTAAATATAATGAAATATATTATTACTATGTATATTGTCACTGTCCTATATGAACATTTACCTCGTGGTTGAATTTCCAATTGGCATCAGCAGTATACACCCAAGAGCGCATAACATATAATTGTTTGTAAATTTCAAGAGATTTTGTTCTAAGATTGGAGACGGTGTTGAATGGCTTTCCTTCTTAAGCTTAATAAAGAGTAAGTTTTATTAGATTGCAGAGAATACAATTCAAGTTAATTTGTAATTCAGTACAGCTGAGAACTACTAAAAATTCTATAGGTCTTAGATATTATATGGGATGCCTTTAATTGAAGTCGTTATATGATATTTAAATTATTTTGTATAGAGGAGTTTGTTGTCGAAGGTGAGTCATAAATCTGTACATTTAGTACAAAACATTTGTATACATAATGATTAGGTGGCACAATCTTAGGATTGGGGTCATAATGGTATGGTAGTCATTATAGCGAATATTGGAAAGCTTTTAAGTTATGCTTAGATTAAATATAAAGAGCTAAATCCAATACTGGACCTAGTGATTATAATTTCATCAGAAAGAGTATAAGTGTTGTGAATTCTGCACGGCCGCATTTTCTTGAGAATGAGATGCCGCAACTTTTGAGAATGTGTTCTCTTTGTTTTCTCATGTTTTCTTTCTGGGCTGACTGTGGGCGTAGCTCGGTGACTGGTCATAATTATGAGATGTATTGTGGCTGTCGTCAGCTTGACGTTGAACATATCGTATAGCATATTTCAGTGGACTTATGATTATGTCCCAATTCATTTTTACTTGCATTATTGCTTACTTTACTAATTTCTAGTGGCGGAAGTGTTTATTTTATTTCCATATTTTGTGAATCATACCAGTTTGATTTCTATTTATCCTAAATTATTATGACCAAGGTCAGCGTAGGGCTATACACTTTATTATACAGTCGACTCTCGTTAATTCGAAACTCGAGCGACTCTTAAAATTACGAATTACGAATTATCGAGTGTTTTAAATATCAAATGGTTTGAAATTTTTGAGAGAAAATAAATAAAAATTCGAATTATCGAGTAATGATCAATTATTACTATTTATTAACCTATTCTTTAACGTACAAGTACGTGTACATATTCATAATGAGAACTAATTCATCTTTCGAAAGAACTCTGTTATAATGGTTTGCTTCACTTTCGTTTTGTAGACAGAATCTCTGTAAGATATCGAATGAGGCTCTTGCTTCCTTAACTGGCACCTCTGCGAAAGATTCTGATGTATCGTCCTCATCTTCATCGTTGATTTTTTCATTCGTATCTAATAAGTAAACCAATTCGTGCGAAACTGCGAGTCAAACTAATCATAACAAAAAAACAATGGCACGTCTACGATGATACACGTTAAAACTTGTATCGACATGTACTTACCTCTGCTAATTCGGCAATCTGTTGGTCTCTTTGAGTGAATCTAGTTTGAATTGTCGAGTGTCTGGCACCGAGGAGTTCGAATTAATGCTTCGTTGGCTAACTAAGCAATGATTGTTTCGTTCGAATTACCAAGTGTATGAAAATGTATTGATTTAGTTCGAAATATAAAGAGATTTTGTAGGGAACTCGTGATAACTTTGAAGGTTCAATTATCGTAGGTTTGAAATAACGAGAGTCGACTGTATTTATATTTCTGCAGCTCTTTATTTTCAAAATCACATAAAATGCGTCAACACTTTCTCATATTCCCATTCAACACATTTAATACATCTTGGTGGTGGCAGTAGGATTTTATATGTTTTAGTTTAAGAGGCTTATTTTACTCAACACTGTGTTTCTTTTTATTTTATATCTCTTTATTGTTTTTAATACGATCGGCTGACCTCTTGTATTATAAATTAGTGGCGGATGTACTAGCAGATTAGGGATGTCAAAAAATAGATTCTAGTAAAATTTGGAATCGAGATTGCAAAAAAACAAATTTAAAGAAAATTGGGATGCAAAAAGAAACAAGTTCGACAAAAACTTAATATTTTATACCGTCTTCTAAGTCGGACCTATATATATATATATATCGCCCTTCGGCTTAACTATGTACAATTTTCATCCTTTCGCCACTGATGCATACTAAAGGGGCCCACTAAGCCCACTTGGGCCACTCCTCTAATTACTAAAAAGAATTCTATTCTACAAGGCACACACTCTAATACAAATAGATTACAAGTTTATGTGTACAAAATAATAATATGATATTAATATGTCAGTACTCTGTATATTGTAGAATATCTTATAAATGCTTAACATTTGCCAAACTTTTAAGCCAGCCTAAAAAGAAATGTTGTTAGTGTCCATTTAGGGGAAAAAAAGATAACATCAGTTTTAACAATATTCTATAAAATTTAGCACTCTTGGTGCCATGAGAAATCTTTGTAGAGAAATTTTACTTAGAACTTTAGTCTGATTTTTCAATTTACAATGTCTTTGGGATTATGTTCAATGATAAATTGCAATAAAAACTAATACAACTACTTTATTGAACATTTAATTTTATTTCATTTTTAAAAAAATGTATTACACAAAGTAAACTGGAATGAAGTGCCAAAAGAAGATTTAATTTGATACATTTGTTAGACTTATCTAATTGAATTAAGTAAAAATCTCCACATGTTACTTGTCTCTTACTTTAATAAGATCATTAAGATCTAAAGCTACACATATTTCTTTAGAATCTGTACGTGGATTTCTGTCCAATATTTCAGTAATAGGGTAGTAATTGTCACGGTTGTCAACATTCCATCCAGAGTACTGTAAGTGAAATAAAAATAAATAAAATAATATTTAATGGAATATCAATAATATTAATCACAAGTTTTAAATACATACCACACATGTGCACTTATGTAAAATTTTTCCATTTGATTCCATAGGAATGAATTTTTGTAATAAAGCTTTTCCATCAATTTTCCACAGATTTAGTTCATCCAATTTTGAAATTACTGTGTCTCCATCCCATTTCACATCAGATTTTAACAAGACAAAGTTTCCTGACTAAAAGTTAAAACAAATAGTTCAAATAACATTAATTAATATACAATCAATAAGGTAAATACAAACTAAGTTGTGAATATTTTTTCTCACATGAAAATGCTTTGGTATGTCTTTTGACTGACTGGAATCAGACTTATTTCCATCAGAGCCATTTTTCTCATCATCGGAACCCTCATCTTCATCTAATTCAGCTTCTTCATCTTCTCCTTCTTCATCTTCTTCTGCTTCACCTTCACTTTCTTCAGATGATGAATTTTTACGTTTCTTTTTCGAATTGTTTAATGATGCTCTTGAAGTCCTTTTTCTACCACCACGGGTTGGCTGTTCGTTCTGTGTATAAGCATTTATTGTATTATTAAATGCATTTAAATTAATTACATTTTTTTTGAAAAACAATTAAATCACTTAATAAAATAGATATTAGCTTGGTAACGAAGTATATGGCCTTTAATCAGTAACCTAACCTAATGCCGCTACAAACAAAATCATTCTTCAGACCACGCGCCATTAATTTTTTGACAATATGTATAAATTCATACTATACTAATACATAAATTACAATAAAATATAATTCGAGAATCTTTATTCCTAATACTCTTTAACCACAAACATACCGAATCGGCATCCGGCGTCCAATCTTCGCCAGAGTCTTGAAATTCTTCTGGTTCGGCTCCAGGTTCTGAAGCGTCAGATTCGTCGTCTGCTTTCTTAAGAGACTTCCTTTTACGCATTGTATTTTATTTAATTTTAAAATAAATGGAGACAGTTACACTAAAAGTATAATAAAACCAAAGTGAATCACAATAATAAACGAAAGGAACGCTTCTACTCTACTTGTTTCAATGAGCAATGCAATGAAGCCGATTTAGTGTTACCTGATGAAATTAAAATTAATGACTTTATAGAACGTTTATACGGATAGAAGTAATAACGTTTTGTTCTACAATAAGTTACTAATTAATAAAAAAACACTTTTAAAATGTTTATTTCTTTTAGTTTGCAGAAAATAATATAAATATATATTATTTTCTGCAAACATTAATATTAATACACATTTAAGAGTGATGAAATAAATTTATAAGCTAAAATAACTTAGACATTTAGTTTTCTTACAATTTAATAAAGTACACTTTTGTCTGTTTTATACAGCCAATTAACGTATAATCCTTGTAAGTAGTAATAATATATAATTTATTAAAAATATTTTTTAATTTTCTTGTTGCACAATTCGAGTGAAAACGATTTAGTAGTTATTCTTTACTAGTGACATAGGTAGCAACTTAAATAAAATGATGCTTAAAATATTTTATAAATAAAATATAGGTACATATATATAAAAAAAATAAAATAATTTCACACACTTCAATATTTAAATGTATTGGTAACAATCTACCAAAACCAAATCTTAAGTTTTCTATTTTATATTATCAATAAGCAATAAATAAAAAGTGAACATTTAGTAATTTACATCTACCGTTTCCAAATCATAATTATATGAAATTATCATTTTGTATTTGGAAGCAGATTATATAGCTTCTTTAATCTGTGTTTTCATATTCTTTTGTCTGTCGTTATTTGTCATATCAGCTGATTGCGTCATTGCATTGTAAAACAATAACGCAAAAACAAAAAACAAGTCGCAATATCTGATTTGGATTCATCGTGTTGCAAATTACAGAGAGAAAACTAAACTAAAATGAAATTTCAATACAAGGAGGAGCATTCATTTGAGAAAAGAAAGACTGAAGGAGAGAAAATACGTCGAAAATATCCCGATCGTGTACCAGTGATTGTAGAGAAAGCCCCGAAAGCCAGATTAGGGGACCTCGATAAAAAGAAGTATTTGGTCCCATCTGATCTGACGGTGGGGCAATTTTACTTTTTGATCAGGAAACGAATTCATCTACGCCCAGAAGATGCACTCTTCTTTTTCGTGAACAATGTTATTCCTCCAACATCTGCTACAATGGGCTCTTTATACCAAGAACATCATGATGAAGACTTTTTCCTGTATATTGCATTTTCTGACGAAAATGTATATGGCAATTGATTTCGTGTAATTAAATTTCACTAAAAATACCATATGCACTTCTCTTTCTATATGGTCGTCTTAGATGTAAGGCTTAGCAATATTATTGTATTATTTTTTAAAAGGTAATAATTGATTTTAATTTGCAATTCCATCTTTTGTCTTTGTATGCAATGTTGTTATTATTATAGAGGAATTTCACTCATCACAATTTCCTTCACGGGCGAAAGTATTTCATGGTTTCATTTTCTTTGTTTGATTAAGAGTGTATCATTTTATGTATTAAACAATAAATAAATATAAAACAATGTGTATTTTTTAATATTTTAAAGACCTCGTTAAAAAGTTAATTTATATTATGTGCATACCTACACTATTTACATAATTATTTTCAAAATTGCTAAATCTATGTTTGAGCAGCTATTAGTCGTAATACTTTTAATAAGTTTTGTATCTATCACCTGTCTATCCAATTAATTAATTTTATCTATTTAATAAGCGCCAAAGCAAATAATTTTATATTCATGGAGACACAATTTCAATGATATCAATGAATAAATTATTCTTGTCACGTTATGACCTCGAATATGGAGAATTATTTTCGCTATAGTAAGGTTTTCAATAGAACGTTTTATCTAAATATATATTATTGAGTAACTTTTTTACTTCCTTTTTCATAGTGTTACATCGAATGATTGCGATTATAAGGTTGTAAGTAAAAGTTATGTACCCGTACAATTGTTAATAACGCATATTCTGTACGGAAATAAGCCTTCTAACATGTTAAATCAGAATAATATTTTATTATATAAAACGTTTCCTTTACGGTCTGACTGACAGACCACGTACAGGTGAGGCTACTGGACATAGAAAGCTGACATTTGATATGTAGGCTTTTTGGATTAGTGTAGGGTAGCATTAAGAGAGGATTTTTCGAAACAGGATTTTAGTTTTTATAATTCACGCAAACGAAGTCGCAGGATATAGTTAGGGTTTTAAACAAAATACCACGCATGCGAAGTAGAAAAATCGATTTTATTACTTAGGTTTTGACATATACTAGGTTGATATATTGATAACAAATGCGTATTGATAAGAAAACTATATAGTAAAATCTCCATTATCCAGAGTAATGAGTATGGGGGTTCACGGATAATCGAATACCCTGGATAATCGAATTACATTTTATTGAAATAATTCGATATTCATTATCTAATAATTTCTGTTCAAGTGTTAAAACGACAAGTCTTTTTTTGGCACATGTCGTTAATTTATGTTAAATAGGTTTCATAGAAGCCTATTACACAATTGTTACTAGTATATATTATAGACTAGCAGTTCGGGGAAACATTTTATTATAAAATTTAAATTATGTAAAAATTAAAAGAAAATCTTGTATAAAAAACGGTTGGTCCCTTGAAACTCTGGTTAATAGAGGCCAGGATAATGGAATTTCTATTGTATAAGCATTTTAGTAGCCTAGGATAAATCTATTAACCTGTTAACCTTTTAAAGTAACCCTTTAACATGTTCATAAGTACCGTATTTCATCAGCAAATCTTATTCTTTCATTATTTTTGACTTTATTCCTTTGTTATTAAGCTATCAAGTGTATGAAACCAGAGATTATATTAATTAAATGTCATATTTATAATATACAAATTGTGGTTTAATGTGACCTGATATTGTAAGTGCTCTAAGAAGGTACGTTCATGATCATTAGCCAACAGAGACTGGTCTCTTGACACATCTGGACACAATTAAATGAAGTTGCTGGGCTGGTCACTTATGCTATTTAGGTGGTTACCTAAATCCATCAGTATTAACAATGGGTTCATTGTTAATACTGATGGTGTACAAAAACACAATATAAAATTTTCGTAAGTGTTGGATCAAAAAGAATTGTTGTCTATCATCAATATTTTTCAATCCTCTTTTAATTTGTATTTATATTTATACATTAAATAAACAAATTCATCATTTTGAGCATTAATGAGCATTACAATAATAAAGCATGTATTTCGAATAAATATACTTTCGTATTGTTTTATTCATTCATTTTATAATAACAAAAGTGGGCGCCACATGAGAACGAGTCTTGATCTTGCTTTTATATACCTCACATATAAATCAAATGAAACATGGAAAATAAGATTGAAATGAAAATGAAGGAATTTGTAAATAATAGTATTCATTATTTGTAGCAATTAATATGTAAGAACTAGAGATAGTAGTATTAAGTTATATTACATTGCGAAATATTATACTAAAAGGATTTATATTAAAATAACGGAATATACTTTAAGATTTTTTTATTTATTTATTCTACAACAATGACATTATTGTAATAATTAAAGTATGGAAATGTTTGTCTTAGTGACTAAGCAAATGTTCATTTAATACTAAAATTGAATTGGAATATATAATAACTGATAGTCTAAGTCTTCAATTCAATATTCATGAATATTAAACACTAAATTAATTTTATCGTCATTTTTAATTTATTTTGTCGTCAATACAATACCAGTTTCAGCAGTGACTATTTTATATATTTAAACATCTGCTATGACGTATGCACGTCGTGGATAATTGAAGCACATTTAAATTGCCTACACTTAAATATTAATAATTAAAAGTAGAAAGTAGGAATATTTATGAATATTATATTAATATACCACCATTTGCCATCGTGAATTAAAAAGAGCAGTCTGTAAAGTTTCACTTATACAAATTATTTTAATGTGGTGGCCTATTAAAACCTAGAGTAATTGTGCGATCTTCTTGGTGGTCGACCTCGGGAGCGCATGCCTCGACCGCGAGCTCCGCTTTCGCTGTCTGTGAATCACACAATGTTATTTAAACTTATTTTTAAACAAATATTTATTAGCTTATCAGGACTATCACTATAACTAGAAGTTCAATAAAAACCTGTGACTTTTTTACTTTAACATTATCTTTATTTCTCAAGTAATGTCAAAAAACTTCGTGTCTCAGTATGTGTAGCATTCATTTTATTACTTTTATGTGTTTCTACTGAGAAGATATAAAAATATTGGCTGCTTGTGCTTATTTTCCACATAAACTTTAAGTGTGTCAAATTTGTTGCACAATCTTCGTAAGGGATTCAAAGTTTTTTTACTTATTAATACATATATATATACATTTATTACCAGCGGCGCGCATCCAGCGCTGGTGAGGCGAGGGCGCAGCTCGACGCGGCGCTGCACTGGCTTCTGCCTCTCGTCCCTCTTCTGCTACCTTCATATAACATTGTTTTTTTGATGGCATTATATAAACACATTTTTATTTGTTTAAGGAGATGGTAAATCAGGGTCAGACACAGGCGACTCAGGGACGAATTGCTACTACGAATTAGTGTAACATGACACTATAACATGATACATATAGCGAAAAATAAATGTCTATATCTTTAAATTTTTATCAAGTTTTTTATTAAACAATTTAATGCGATTGTTTTATATAAAATAAGGTCACAAATAACATAATTCTCAAAATCACTTAATATCTTAAAAAGATCACTTAAGCACTATTATTTGGCCCTCCAAAAAGGAAATATCTATATATTTCCTACACTCTATAGTGTATATATGTAATTGTAACTAAGTATTTATTATATATGTATTTTATTTATTTTCTTAGCAAGTATTTATTTTATGTGTTCCAAATTTATTACTATATGTATTTATTAAATGTGATTATTAGTGCTTAGTATAAATATTGCATATGTATAAGTTGCCAAAATTATTTGTTTTCTTTTGTATTTGTTTTTATATTTTATGCCCTACCATGATGTCCTATAGGATATATGATATATGTTGAATGTTTATGTCAAAGGTTACCTGGAAAAGATCACTTGTAGTGATAAGGTCGCCTCGCATACCTCCTTCTTGAAGTAGTCTTTTTCGTATACAAGTTATTTTATTGTTTGTGGTTTTTTTCGTTGTTGATATCTATGTAAATATGTAAATTTCTTTTTAATAATAAAGAGTTTATTCATTCATCTATTTTATTACGCCTCTCCGTTGAGAGACGTGATGGTCACTTCTCAGGGAGCTGACAGCTGCTTCTTCACCGCGTGATTCCTTCTCCCTACCTCGCGATTCGCCTCAGTTCCCGCTTGGCCAAAAATGATGCAAAGAGCTTTCGGTATGAAAGTTCTACACCAAGTTAAAATAAAGGTGTAAGTTGTTTCTTAAGTGATTGTTTGGAATGTACCTTGTCCTTATGATTGTTTAACGTATATGTATAAAATAAAGCCTCCAGCACTGTCTGCAGGTACGCTTAGATCTTTCAAGCCACGCAATGGATTTTTCCAATATATATGAGGTGTGTTCTCAAAAAAAAGTAAGGTGACTTTTCAAATTAAGTGTGGGCAACGTACTCGGATTACTTTCTTCCATTTTTATTTTGCTGCGTTGGCGCTACTCCTTCCCGAACATCTGTACCAAGTTTCAAGTGTATAGCATTTTTGTTTGGTTGGGAGGTGCAAAGGTTATAAGTGTTTTTCGGTGCGCCTTTGAAGATTTCCTCTTGCTATCGAAGTAATATGGATTTGCATCAAAATTTAAATGAAAAACAAAAGTGCTCCGAAACACTTAAAAATGTTGACAGTGGCATACGCGTGGAAACCTGTCTCTGCGTGTAATGTTTGCAAGTGGTACAAATCCTTCCAAGATGTCTGAATATGCCAAATGCACTTGAAGCTCCTCGAAACCCTGGGATTTTTCCGCACGTCGCAACAACCGGAGCGAAAACCGTTCTACAGTGGAAGAAAATCGTTCTGGAAAATCGTCGAATCACTTTCTACCGTGAGAAGTTGCTGAGGATGCTGGTATATCGTTTTTCTGGTCCTCAAAGCAGCTTTAAATTTTTCTTTAACGTTTTGGGCAGTTTTACACGGTGTGTCAAAGCAAGTTTGGAAAACCTGAAATTGCTCATCATTCATCTTTGCTGGTGAGAGGTAGATTTTCGCCAAAAAACAATGGTCAGATAAATCGAAGTGCGCTCAGCCACCATATTCACTGATTTTTTGGCCCTCTATGTGACTTTTTCTTGTTCCCAACTAAAGAGACCTATGAAAGTGACGGAGATTTGCAAACGATTCACAGATAAAGACTGCATCGCCAAAGAGCTCAGCTGCTAAGCAATGAAAATTTTATTATAAAGTGCTTTTGACGATTGAAAAACTGCTGGCATAGTGTATTGTATCTGAGGGGGGACATTTTGAAGGGGGGACAAATTATAAATATTGATAAATAAATAAATATTTTTTCTTAAAAATACAAAGTCACCTTACTTTCGAACACACCTCGTATATATTCTTCTTTTTTGATATGTTTACATTGTAAAATGCAGATAAGCTACGTGGTATATCAAAAATAATAGTATGAACTATATATCTATGCAAATATTTATAAAAAGCTCACAGATAAATAAGTGACTATTCCCTATATTAAAAAAAAGCGGTAAAAACTAATAACAGCATGTGTGTGTAAACTCTCCCTTATGCTAATTGTGTATTATTAAATCTTGAAATCTATTATTATTGAACTTCTCATTATTCATATATTATTACTTCTATATGTCGATACATTTTTAAATTTGAACACTTTGCACCCAAGTAGGAATGCGGAAAACAAAAAATAGCCATACTAGCCCAATACAAACAGTGGTAGTTTCTCCCAATGCCGGGTGTAAATATAATTATATTAACATAGTAGTTTTGACAGAAAGTTAGCCATAATGACATAAATTTAGATAGTAGTTTATGCTATAATAGTTTTAAATGCGTGACAGAGGTAAGTGGCGGTGTACTGACTCTGCGGTGGTGGCAAGGGTGGCAGCGGCGGTGCGGCGGCGTGGCAACGCTTGGAATGGCGGCGTGTCGGTGCGACGCGGCGCCCGCCTGCGATTGCGAGAAGCGCGTGCCTCGCCGCCTCCCGCGCGCCCGCGCCTCGGGTTCCCGCCCGCGCCTCGCCCCGCCCGCGCCTCTAAAAAGATATGCCGCCCACCGGCGACACCACCGCTCCCGAACCTGAAACAGACACCACGCGGCGCCAGGGTTATTTACAGTTATATTGGTTTAAGCTCTTATATCACATGTAAGTAAGTGGTTTGTAGTTGTGTCCAAAAAGTTTTCCATACAAAATGCTTTCGATAACGATATGAATATTTTATTGCAAGTTTTCGTGCTTGCCCTACTGTTATCGACTATCGACAAACCCATTCTTCTATTACGCACAACACCAAGTACAGTGCCATGCGACCGTGAGTGAGCAGGAGGTCCTCGAGGAGCCAATGATGAGTTATTTGATCCAGTTTTGCACGTTTGTAATGACCTGAGCATAGTCACGTGATTCCACACATTTTAAATAATATTAAACTTAAAATAAACCCCACCGTTGTGCCGCTTTCTGGCATCGTAGAGAGGCGAGGGGATTATTACTATCAAGTCGCTGCCATCGTCTCCCCTAAGTTTCTCAACTTGATGTTGATGTTAGCGTTATTGTAACACGCATGACTAAATAAATATAATATCATGTGAATCGCGATTTTCTTGTTGTTTTTTCCATTTCTCCTTAGTGGTCCGCCAGGAAACCACTAACGATTGATCGGTTAATCATATAATAAAAATATATGTATAAATAAGTTAAAAAAGAATTTTTATTAAACATATAAAAGTCATGAAATTAAATAAGTAATTAGGGCCGGTTAATAATATGTTCAAACTCACGCTCAGCGCCGCTACTGATGGCCTCTATTCAGCAGTGGGGCGCGGGCCTCGCTGTCGGCTCAAGCTGCGCACCTCCGCACTCCCTCCCTCGCCCGCCTCTGCCTCTGCGCCGGCGATTCCCGTTAAAACATTGTAGCACGTTTTCAAAAAAAAAAAAAAAAAAAAACATTTTATTACAAAGCAGAAACTTGTTTTAACATATACATATTTTTTTTTAGCATTAGTAAATATTTTCCAAACACAGCATTCATGGTGCAAGTCACACAAAGCCCGATTATACGGTTCGATTCTCTCAACGAAATGTTTATGCTCGCCGTCAACACGCTATTACGTGTCACCCGGATCACCGAAGAAACAGTGTCCTGACACTAGGTTCTCTTATCTCGTTCCCTGCTATGTGACAAAGCA
>JAKGSA010000299.1:0-17691 GCA_033558755.1 Philaethria dido | reverse complement strand
CAAACCAGCTGGTTTCAGTTACTTGTTGCTATACCACGGCAGAACTAGTCAAGTATGGAGGCAAGACTTACTTCCGGTCATGCCTCTATGAGAAACCGCATCTGGGAAACGGAGTACCTACAAGTCGCGGACTGGGATGACCGAAAAGCCTATGAAGAAGCGCCTTTTGCACAAGAAAGGTGATACTCTCGACTGCTAGCTTGGCACCAACTACAGGGGAGTGCAACCCTCCTTAGCAACTTACTACGCTTCAGGTAATGGCCGAGTGTTATCGCTCCGCAGAGGTGGCCTTTGTAGAAAACAGCCTTGGTCAGTATCAGAGCGCGGTTTTTCCGCCGGGTAGATCAACGACAGATCAGATCTTTGCGCTTCGTCAAATACTAGAGAGAGAATGAAGATAGAATTTAATGTTCAACATATCGTCTCTTGTGGACTTTAAAGCTTTCCACTGACTGTGTTGCGCCACTTGGCTTTACGCCGCTATGATCGAGATGAGAGGTACCCACCAAAAGCTTGTCAGACTTGGCCCAGAAAATGACCGCGAGGAGAACGCGAACTGTTACGAGGTGCAGAACGAAACCTGCCGCCCTTCACCACAACATCTGGTCTAAGACAAGGCGACTCACTAGCCTGCCTTCTCTTTAATGTAGCCCTCGAGAAATGCGACAGAGATGCGCAACTAGAAACATCTGGGACAACATTTTATAAATCTGACCAGCTCCTGGGATATGCTGATGATCTGGTCTTAATATCACGTTCCAGGGCCCAGCTATGTTCCTCTTTCGTGAATATTAAGCGCGCATCGTTGCAGATGGGACTAACTGTCAACAACAATAAGACCAAATATCTGGAAACACCTAAACCCAGCTCACATCAACCAATTATTATGGAGGACTCAGAATTGAGGGGTGTGAGAACTTTGTATATCTGGGCTCAATGATCACGAGTGATAACGATGTGACCATTGAGATCAAGAGACGGACAATGCTCGCAAACAGATGCTGGTTTGGTCTAATTAAGCACTTTAGATCCCGTCTACTAAGCAGGAGCACGAAACTCACGCTGTATAAAACGTTGATACGCCCCGTTCTCACCTACAGCTCTGAGACATGGGTCCTCAAGAAGAAGGACGAAGATGCCCTACTGATCTTTGAGCGTAAAATACTAAGAAAAATCTTCGGCCCCATCTGTGAGGATGGTTCATGGCGGATACGATATAACCATGAACTTTACGACCTGTACAGGGACCCTAACATCATACAAGTCATCAAAATCAGTAGACTGTCCTGGCTTGGTCACATACATCGTATGGATAACAACAGGGTCCCTAAACGTCTGCTTGAGTCAAACCCAGATGGCAAACGCAAGGTTGGAAGACCTAAGCTTAGGTGGCTTGATGGAGTAACCAAAGACCTCAAGACCTTAGGCTTCAAAAACTGGAAGAGAGCGGCCTTGAATAGAGAGGAATGGAATAAAGCGTTGAAGGAGGCTAGGGCCCACCGAGGGCTGTACGGCCACTGATGATGATGACTCTCATCACTCCAGAAAACTCTTCTCCTGAACGAAATCGATTTGATATCTGATGTTTTTGCGAATACGAGGCGCTTAATTTTATTTGCTTAGCGAATGAAAGGCCGACGTAGCGTAAAACTATTTTAGAATGCGGCCCCTCGAAGTATCCTGCGGACTGTTCTGACGGAAATGTTTAGGCTGGTATTTTCAAACATCACAAAAGAGATCCTACTATTACTAGAATTGTAGGATTTCTTTTCAGGCAAAATAATAAACTTTAATTATGATTTCTCACGATCTGGGCTATGAATAATATTTAGAAAAGAAATTGTACATAAAACAAACATTAACCGATGCGACGATACTTTTTTTTTGTCAAGTACTGTATTGAAAATATATGAACTAAATAAATAAGTTACTATACCCGATACATAGTGCCAGTACATCTTTCATCGTCTTCTTCAGAGTCCACTACTATGACCCCTTCGTCGTCTTGGTCGCATCGAGAAGATGTCGGTACTTGGTATTCCACTTCGACCGAACGTTCGAAACCCTAATACATAATTGCGCTCATAAAATTAATTGTCAATTCTCGCGCTCATTAAATGCACACAATCAGATTAGAAATATTCAAATTTAAAATGTAGTATTGAAAGTTTAAATAATATGAAACGTGTCGATGAGAGTATAACGTATGAAGTACCTGTACTCTGGTGCGCTTGGCTTGGAGCGGGCGCTGCTGCAGGCGGCGCTTGGGCGCGCGCGCGTCGGGCGGCGCGTGCGACGTGCTGACGCCGGGCGCCGCGTGCGCCGCGTGCGACGTGCTCACGTGCGGCGCGTGCGGCGCGTGCGACGCGTGCGACGTGCTCACGCCCGACTGCCCGCCCGCCGTCGACCCCGCGCTCGCCGCACCTGCTCAAATATTATCCTTTTTAGGCATCTCCACGGAAATGTCAAAAGAGAAACGAGTGTCTTAACCCTCTGGTTTTTTTCCCTCTACCTATTCTGCTATTTGCGGAATACAGTGTGAAGTTAAAGAAATCCTTTTAATTTTTAAATACCAAGGTATAGTTGATCCTTGGTTGTATTTGTATATCAATTTTATAAAAGACTAACGAATATTTTGCATGATGTTTGGTAATTTGAAAAAATACTATTGTTACAAAAAATATAACGTTAAATAAAATGTTTCAGTAAAAGGTTTTTTCTCCTTCTCTTAAATAACATAGAAAAAATCAAACTCTTCCTTATTTGTGTCCAATGCTGTCAGTTTTAGCTTCACAATTTAGTTAAGTTATTATACAAAAAGACCTGATATCCAGAGGGTGTCCTGTCAAGTATCTGTCCGATACTTGGGTTAGGTCATACGGGTACGGGGATACGCGACCCCGGATCCTCGAGCCACCACTATCATACTCCTATCATCCAATCCATGAAAGTGGTGTCCTTTCATTCCCCCCTGTCCTGATCTCCTTCTCTCTTTTCCTTTCTTGACTTATCCTCTCCCTTGGTTTTACCCATAATGGGTTTTGGAGGTCAGATGGCAGTCGCTCCAATAAAACCAATCTCCGCCAATCAAATGGATAGATCAAGGAAAATGCTGGGTATGGCTAGGGCGTCGCCGTTAAACGACGCGCAGGCACATCGCCCTACACCTGCGATAAGTGGGCAAGGGCTACCGTGTCAAGTACGGGCACGGCTAAAGACGCAAGTACCCAGAAAGAAACTCCGCTTTGCAACATGGAATATTGGCTCTCTAACCGGACGATGCAGAGAACTCGCAGATGTACTCGTGAGACGTCGGGTCCAGTGTGTCTTCCTACAGGAAACACGCTGGAAAGGCAATAAGTCCCGTAACATCGGACAGGGTTACCAGCTTATATACACTGGGTCGCCCTCGGGTAAGACAGGTGTGGCGGTAGTGCTCTCTTCAAGAGCTCCGGAGTGGTCTCCTCGAAGTCGAACGTCGCTGCGATCGCTTGATGCGGGTGAAGGTACTGATTGAGGGTGTCATCACCAACTTGATCAGCGCCTATGCCCCTCAGGCGGGTTGTAGTGGCGCCGAAAAGGAGTCATTCTGGGAACAGTTTGAAGGGGTGCTACGCGCCATACCATCTGCCGAGGTAATCATAGTTGGGGGGGACTTAAACGGCCACGTGGGTAGGGCTGGGGACACGTATGAGCGTGTTCACGGTGGTTTTGGTTATGGTCGTCGCAATGCAGAGGGAGAAAATACTCTGAGAACCTGTATTGCGTCTGACTTGGCCATCGTGAACACGTTCTTCCAAAAGAGTTCCCAGCACCTTATCACGTATAAGAGCGGGTCCCACTCAACTCAAATAGATTATCTGCTGACCAGACGGTGTCATATAGGCAAGGTCACTAACTGTAAGGTCATTCCTGGTGAAAGCCTAACGGCCCAACATCGTCTTCTTGTCATGGACTATGTCGTTACTCCGAAAAAGAAAGTTGTCGAGAAACGTGACCCTAGGATCAAGTGGTGGTTGTTGGATGGGCCGATGCAGACCGACTTTCTGGCAGAGGTTAAAAGTCAAAATCTATCGACTGACACCCAAACTGCCCAGGAAGCTTGGGATCGAGCCCAGTCAGCAATTATTACTGCAGGTAAACGAGTTCTTGGCATTTCTAGGGGAGGACGAGTCATCGACAGGGAGACATGGTGGTGGAATGACAAGGTGCAGGAAGCGATTCGGAAAAAGAAGGCTGCTTTTAAGAAGTGGCAGAATTCCAACTCCCCTGAAGACAGAGTGGATTACATTGCGGCGAAACGTGCCAGCAAAACAGCTGTAGCCAGAGCCCGCAGTGAGAGTTTATCACCACTTTACGATAAACTTGAAACTGCGGAGGGGCAGAAGCTCATATATAAACTGGCACGTGCTCGGGATAAAGCGACACAAGACATTTCCAAATGTCTCTGTGTCAAGGACTCCCGAGGTACGCTGCTTTGTGATCAGGGCTCTGTGAAGGAGAGATGGAGGGGCTACTTCAAGGAGCTGCTGAACACTCAGCATCCGTGTAGTCTTCCTTCCGAACCGCTCCCTAACCTCGGACTTGTTGCCCCAATAACCCTTGACGAAACTCGAAATTGTCTTCGACCCATGAAGAACCGGAAAGCGGTGGGGCCTGACGACATTCCGATCGAGGCGTGGAAATCGTTGGGCTCTTTTGGTGTGCTCATACTCACTGATCTCTTCAACCGCATCTTGAGCACTGGTACGATGCCACAACAGTGGCGGTACAGTTTCATTACCCCTATTTACAAGGGAAGGGGCAGTGTTCAAGATTGTGGTAATTATAGAGGGATCAAGATCATGAGTCACACCATGAAGCTCTTCGAGCGCATAATCGATCTCAGGCTTCGCCGAGAGTGTACTGTCTCTGGATGTCAGTATGGATTTCAGTCAGGATCCGGTACCATGGACGCCATTTTTGCCCTCAGAACTTTGATGGAGGCTTACAGGGAAAAAAGGAGAGCTCTGCATGTGGCATTTTTAGATCTGCAGAAGGCCTTTGACTGTGTGCCTCGTCAATGTATCTGGTGGGCATTGCGAGCCAAGGGGATCCCTGAGATCTATATTGGCATTATTAGAGATATGTACCGTGATTCCGCTTCAATGGTTAGGACTGCTGTTGGCGACACCAAACCTTTTCCGATTACGGTAGGGGTTCACCAAGGCTCGGCGCTTAGTCCGTTTTTGTTTAATGTAGTCTTAGATACTGTCTCGGTTTACATTCAGGACCAACCTCCATGGTTGATGATGTATGCCGATGACATAGCGCTCATTGACGAAGACCGGACGAGGCTGGAGCAGAAAGTGAACCTCTGGAAGGGTACGCTTGAGAACGGCGGTCTTAAACTAAATGTGTCGAAGACCGAGTACATGGCATGCGGGAGCCCGGACTCTGGCACTATCCATATAGGTCCTGAACCAGCCGTTAAGTCGGAAAAGTTCAGGTACCTTGGATCCGTTTTGCACGAGTCCGGAGGCATCGATCACGATGTCCAAGCCCGGATATGCGCTGCTTGGGCCAAATGGCGTGAGGTCACTGGTGTGGTCTGCGACCGCAGAATACCGCCCAAGCTCAAGGGACGGATATACAAGTGCATAATCCGACCTGTTCTTCTATACGGTAGCGAATGTTGGCCGGCGCTGTCTCGGCACACTCAGGAGCTTCGCGTCACGGAGATGAAGATGCTGAGATGGATGTGTGGCGTTACGCGGGCCGACCGCATACGTAACACATTCATTCGAGGTAGTCTTCGGGTCCGTGACGTAGCGGATAAGCTCCAAGAGCGCCGCTTGAGATGGTACGGCCACGTTGCGCGCCGTCCCGAACACTATGTCGGAAGAAAATGCCTTGATATATCTGTCCCTGGAGTTAGACCGCCGGGACGCCCAAGGAAGCGATGGCTGGATGTCGTGAAGCAGGATATGAGAGCCAATGGACTAACCACCCGTGATGCAGAAGATCGTGCAAAGTGGAGTAGGTTAAGTAGGAAGGCAGACCCTGGCTAGCCGGGATAAATGCTAAGAAGAAGAAGACAAAAAGACCTGATACATCTGCCATGATAAAACTGTAAAAAAGTCTGTCGGTACATTGAATATACAATGAACGACTTCGCTTATAATGACTAACTGCTTTTAATTGCGATAATCTCAACTCAAGTTAGGTTTCATAGTTGAATACTGAGAAAGTATAACCGTTTAGTGTGACTCTGGTTTAAGCGACCAAATGGATATAGCGACGAATATTTTTGATAATTAATAATTCGTGCGGGTTATAATTCGTCCGGTTAAAACAACGCGTAATCTTTTGTTTACATATCCTTTGCACTAATACCTCGAACCAATACCGATTTAACCCCGAGCGGTTCACTTCTTATTGGCGTGCGTAAGTCGTAGTGGTTGTCACATAAAATAATCAGTTTACAAAGGTCGATAAATTCAGCTTTGTGAAGCAATATTTTACGATTAAAGAACCAAGTGACTTATTTACTACCGAACAAAAAATTGTCAAAACAAACTTAACAGACTGAAAATTTTGCATTTATGATTAATATAAATGCAAAATTTTTTAGTATGTTATCGTAAGTTAAAAAATTCAGAAAAACTCCAGCTGTTTTGTGGGTCATCCGGTTAGTACGACATAGTATGGCTGGTCCCTTGAATGTCGTATCTGGATTCTACTGTATTTATTTATGAACAAAATATTTAAGAGCGATAAAAATTTGCAATCGAAAATTAATTTTTAAATTAATAAAAGTGTTTTTAAATGCATATCATAGTAATGATACCAGTACAATCAATGTTTCCCAATATGAGGCCCACACCCTACAGTAGGCCACTTTGTTAAAGGGGAGAAAAATCTTTATTAAAATTATTTACAATTTGAATTTCAATTTTTACTATATGTTTTGAAAATTTACTTTACATCGAGGAAACAGTGTTACTTTAACAATTTCTTTATGATTTTTTCTTAAAACCTATCTTTTAAGATTCTTAAATGAATAATTTTTTTATGTTTGTAAGGGTGGGGCGATATAAGAATTTAAGAAAAGCTAAGGTGGGCGTGGCAGAAACAAGGTCGGCAGACCCTGCGTAGAGGGGTACCTGTGAGCGGCGCGGCGGGCGCGGGCTGCGGCGCCGCGCTGGCGGGCGCGCCCGAGCTCGCCGGCACTAGCGCGCTGCCGCTCGCCGCGCTCGGCTGCTCTATGCGCGGCAACACCAGCGCCACCGCCTGCAATGCAAATCACATCAACTGTTAAACTTTATATTCTTATAAAATAATATGCTCTTCATTCTAAATGATTTTCATTCGAGTCACAAATGGATACATTCGTTTAAAATGAAAGTCCATATTTAATGAGGACTTAATATAAAAAATTATGTTAAATAAAACTTTCGAAAAATCGAGTAAACTACCTATGACGTTCTGTACTATCGTATCGTATGTATTGTACTCTAAGATTTACTGTTATTATTTAATATATTAATTACCTGCTGAGGTCCCTGTGAATGTGAAGACGACTGAGCAGCATTATCGCTGGACCCTGAGCTACCCATACCGGCTTCACTTGTGTCCATGTCCTGTAAGAATTTAACACGTATTTACTTGATATTGAGAATAAACTACACCGAATGAAATACATTTTGAATAAATACACTTGAATGAAATACATTTTTTTATCTAATTTTTTCATTCTGGTAATCCGAAAACTTTTCAACGTATATTCTACCTTTAAAATTAATGCAGATCTGCAACCATTGCGTGTAAAGTGACACTTCCTAACACGTTTATGTATTTTAAATGCTAAAAAAAATAAAACAATGAAGGACCTGCGTGGACTCTGGTGGGGCTGCGGAGGTGGCAGGAGCAGTCGAAGCAATGGCAGCTCTAGCCAAGGGGCGCGAAGACGACGTAGGCATGTATTCTGTACTATGCGCGTCATGCGGCGCTGTCGGACCTACTTGGGCCATGGGGCGGATTGACGCCAATGGAGTCTCGCCGCCTCGACGGCTCGCTGATACACTTTGTTGTGCTACACCTAATCATTGAACATCAAAATTAAACAAAAACCTTATTCTTTTTAAGTTATGATATAATTAAATAGGTTCATGAAATCAATTTGTAAATTTCCTACTGATTGTCAGAGTAATTTAATCACATTATTACTAAGTTTAATTATATAATCACCGCATTATTTTATTATTTTTCTTAATAAAATAGTCATAAATAGAAATATAACTCACCAGCCATCGGCTTAATGTTCGCAGTAGGTGGATCTGTAGTTGTTTTTTCAGCTGTAGTTTGTTGTTTGGAGGCTGATGTTTGACTGGCTAGTTGTCTCTGAAGCATATTCACTTTTTGCATTAGGGCTTCTACTTCTCGGTTTCTTTCGACTTGAGCTTCCCCACGCTCTTTCTCCATCCGTGACAAACGTCCTTCATATTGAGACTTTATTAGTTCTAATCTTGCATCTTGTTCGTCGCGGGTACTTTGTTCAACACTGTCAATTTTATTACGCGATTCATCTAATTCACGCGTGAGAGTATTCTTCAATTCAGTTAACTGAACAATTTTACTCTTGGCCTGTTTGAGTACTTGCTTAGCCTTTTCTTCTCTATCCATATTGGCAGATTTAAGAGATTCCAGCTCTTGTTTCAATTTTTCATTATTAGCTTTTTCTGTTTCTAGTTGAGCTTGAATTTCAATCAACTGTTCTTCTATTTTTTTATTTGTTTCCTCCAGGACAGCTCCAGCGGCAGCTGCTTCTCCTTCACTCTTTTTCTTGTCTTCTTCAACAGTTTTTACTAATTCCTCAAATTGAGCTTTATATTTCTTAGCAATCTTTCGGATTTGCATTTCTTTGTTCTTAATGTCATTTAATGAAGCTTCTTTGGCAGAAAGATCTTCGGTCAGTTTAGTATTCGTTTCTAAGAGAGATTTATGTTCCGTTTTGATTTTTGTTAATTCTTCAGTCAGACGTGCCATATCGTCCTTAAGTATTTGCATATCTTCATTAAGTTTTTTGTTTTCTTCTACAATAGCATTTTGTTGACGGGAAAGTACTGTGTACTGTTCCTCTAATTTTGACTTTTCAACTTTGAGAGCACCTAGTTCTTCGCTAACTTTCTTCACATTTTCTTTTTCATTTGTTAGCATTTTGACAAGAGTGTCTCTTTCATTTTGAAGTCGTTTCCAATCTTCAGGACTCGTTTTATTGGCACGCTCAACTAAAGCATTAACTCTCGTCCTCCACCTAGCACAATCAGCTTTTAGTGAAGTATTCTCCGATTGCAGAGTCTCGTTTTTAGAAGTTAAATCCGTTAACTTGTCTTGTATAGGAGAAAGCTGATCTTCTAAGGATTTTACCGTTGCTGATAGTTCTTCGACTCTAATTGATAAAGTATTACGTTCTTCACGTAAAATTCTATTGCTATCAGTCAACGCATTTAATGTTTCAACTTTTCTTAAAATATCCGATTGTTTATTAACAGTGACCATGCTTACCTCAGATTTCTCTCTTTCTGATGCCAGAGTTAATTTACTTTCGTCCAGTTGTTTTTCAGTTATTTCTAATTGCGATCTTAGCCGCATCGTTTCAGCTTGCAATATATCAAATTTAGCCATGGCGATATCTTTTTCTTTTCTTAAGAATTTTACGATTTGGAATAATTGTTCAGACGATTTTGCATCTTCTTCACTTATAGAAACATTCATAGCAGAGTCATTAGCAGATTCATTCATACTTTCTGATCGAGATCTAGAAGCATGGGAGACTGATAACTGCGTACCCAATGCTTGAATCTGATCGTGCAGTAAGGAATTCTGATCGTTTAGATTTTTCAACCGCTGTGACAATTGGTCATTTTCATTGGTAAGAATTTTTTCTCTTTCATTCCAAGCTAATTTATCAGTTTCCAATTTTTCCAATGTACTATTTTTCAAGGCAACGAGTTCATTAAGTTGATTTTGTGCCTTAGATAAATCTTCTTTAACAACAGATAACGTTTGAATATCTGTAGAGTGTAATATCATTTCATGAGTATATTTTTCTTCAGCTCTTTGTACTGCTTCTGATAACTTAGTAATTTCGTTTCGAGCTAAATCAAGTTCATTTTTACAGGAAGTATAGTTAGCTAAAGCACTCTCCAATTCTTCTTTAGCGTTAGATAATTCATTTTTCAAACCAGTATTTACGGCGGAGTATTCTCCATTAGCTTGAAGTGACAATTCAGCTTCTAATTCAGAGCACTTATCTTCGAGTTGCTGTAATTTTGTTGCATTTTCTGAGAGTTTAGCTACAGTAACTGTTTTATAATTTTCATATTCACTGTGCAAAGTTTTCAATTCTTTTTCTGCGCTTTCGGATATATCACAATATTGTTTGATATGTTCCTTTGCAGTATTTAGTTGTTCAATAAGTGATTTAATTTCCGCATCTCTATCAATTAGTTTATTTTCAAGTTCTTTTATTTTTTTAATCGTATCCAAGGATCCATCGCTATTAGGCGCAAGAGCAACTTTGAGCTTTTTGGCAATATCTTCATTATTTTTATTTTTTTCTATTAAATCTTCTCTCAACTGCTGAATTTCTATACGCAATTTGTCAGCTGCATCTTTTTCTTCTTGCATACGAGACTTAGCTGTATCAGTTTGACGTTCAAGATGAGCAGCTAATTCTCTAAATCTATCTTGTTCTTCTTGTAGTCTTCTCCTCAAAGCAGCACATTCTCGAGTCGCTTCATCTAACCTCGTTTCAATTTTAGCACGATTTTCCGCTTCCACGCGTTCCAAGCTTGCTTTAATTAACTCTAAATTTTTCAGAAGCAGTGACTGACCTTGTCTTTCACGATTAAGAATCTCTTTTTCAGTCTGCAAACGTAGCTCTGCGTCTTTAAGTAACTTATTTTCCAGTTTTAAATTTTCAACTTGTATCTCCGCAGCTGCAAGTTTTCCTTGTGAATTCAAAACCTCATCTCTCAAATGTTGTAAAGAAACTTCATGCTTAGCAATTGTAGAATTATAGGCTTTGTTTTTATCTTCTAATGAAGAAATTTGTTTTTTATAAGTTGATATGTTGGTTTGTAATATTTTTAACCTCTCATTATTATATTCAGATGTTGAAGCACATTTACTATTTGCAGCTGATAGCTTTGATATTTCCTGTCTCATATTATCTATTTGCTCAAATAACATTCTTTCATTTGTTACCTTTTCTTCTTTATAAGTCTTATACTCTTCTTTCAAAAGTTCTAATTGTTTTTCTGTTTCTTTATATTTCACTTCAAAAGAAGAAATATCTGGAGTTCCAGGCTTGGAATGTTTATCTTGGGAAGTATCCATTGCAAATGACTCCCCCTTTTCTAAATCTGAAGTATCCAAGACAATAGAACTTTCATGACGTTTACCTTTCATATGATCATGATATAATTTTTTAAACATATCTCTCTGCCTTATAAGACCATTCACCATTTTAGTTTGTCTATCTTGAGCTTCTGTCAATTCTGTAACCCTTTGCTTCAGAGCTTCAATCTTATTTTCCATCTCTCCACTTTCAAACTGTTCTTTATGACGTTCTAGCTCTTCTTGCTTTTCTGTCAATTCGCGAATCATTCTTAACAATTTTTGATTATTGGCTTGCAATTCTTGAATATCACTGAATGTTACTAATGTTTTGGATATAATGCGCGAAGAACTCGCATCTGTGGTATTTGTTGTATTAGTTTGTGACGTATCATGATCTCCATTAAGTAGCCCACCTCTGCTGTGTTCTATCTCTTTAAGCAAGAAGCAAACTTGCCTACCTAAGTCAGCTAGTTCTCCTTTTAGTCTATTATTTTCACGATTATAATGATTCGCAATTTTTGATGATTCGCTATAATCGTCCCTGAGTCTATTGCATTCAATTATTAACGATTCTATTTGTTGTGTTAATGCCGCATTGCTTTCTAATGCTTCGACATATTCTGTTTTTTGTTTTTGTAATAATGGAACTTTTTCTTCTAGCTCTTGTACAATTTTATTAATAGTTACATTGAGTCGCCTATTTTCTTCTTTTTCTTGGCTTAACTCATCAGTTACTTTTACTAATTGAGAATAAATTTGTGTCAGTGACATTCCTGATTTCAAAAGCTTGCTAGCTGTTGCCGCAGACGGTGCTAAATCACTCAAAGCCATATCTAAGTTTTGTGCAGTAGCAGCCTTTAACAAGTCATTTGCATGTTCTAGTTCATTTTTCAGGGATGAGATTATTTCATTCTTTTTCTCCATTAGTTCCTCATGATCTATTTCAGCTTGTTTGTATTTCGTTTCTAACTCGCCATATTTTTCAGTGGCTTCGTTTAATAGCTTTTGTAATTCACCAATGCCTTCAGTCAACTCAGTAGTCTTAGCTTCAGCGTCGTCATGCATGGTTTTGAACAAATCTGCTAATTTTGTCTTTGCATCCAGTTCCTTTTTGTAGTTTTCTGACATTTTATTTTCAATATCACGTTGCTCTTTTAAGCGTTGCGTCAGGTTTTCAGCGCGGTTGTTTAAATTCTTTTTTACTTCATTTAGTTGTTCTATCGTTTCATTGGCTGCATTTAATTCTTCAATCTTTTCGGCAAGCTGTGTTTCTAAACTAACCATTCTACTTGTGTTATTCAAACGAACTTTCTGTAGTTCGGATGTAAGCCTATTAACTTCTTCAGTTAGTGCAGTTATTTGAGAATTTAATAAAACTCTTTCCTGATCCAACCTTTTTTCACGATATTGAAGGGACAATTCTTTACTCTGTATTTCATCATTCAATGCAAGAGCTTCACATTTTGAATCTATAGCAGCCCGGAGTTGTTGTGCTAGTGATGTTTCATTTGCAGTGAGCCTTTCTATTTCAGTGTCGCGTCTTTGAAGAATTCTAGTCAAGTCGTTTCTTTCATCAATTGCAGCATCTCGTGAACTTTTGAAGGAGATAACTTCATTTTCAAGACGGCTAATTTTTTCACGAGCTTTTTCTAATTCCGAGTTAAGAGAACCAACTTGCTTTTCTAATTGTTCTATTGTCTCATCTGCAACTAAGAGCTTTTTAGCTGCTTCTTCATATTTTGCAGTCAGTTCTAAAATTGATGTTTCAGAGGCAGATATTTTCTCATCTAAAAAAAAATAAAAAACATATTAAATAACAAATCTTGTATTAACATGTTTAAAAACACTTACATTAAATAACAAATATCATTGTATCCATCTATTAAAGATTTCGTTGGCATGTACAGACAGTGAAGCTGAGGTACATGCTACATAAAATGAATATTTTGCTCTTATAAGACATATATACATGTCTTGGGAATTCATAGCTTATGTACTCGCATTTTTTATTTTATATTAGTTTTTGTTGGATGATTTCATATTTTTTTAAAAGTGTTGGTGTATTTGAGTTTTTCTTTTTTGAATAGTTATTGTTAGGTTTTTGTGCACTTATTTGTGGATCATGAATCAAGGGGCGTTGGTTGGCTAGAGAATCCCTTTATGTTAGCTTGAAAGTTATTTGTACAAACTTATTTTCATTTGCTTTGGTCTTCCATTTCTTGAACAAGTTGCTATTGTCCAGACCAGATTGTAATATTTTAGAAGTATATTTCAGGTTGTTGTGCCATTTACAAATTTTCAGTTGCGAATGTGACGTCGTAATTTATATGAATGTCGGTTTTCGGGTCTTTTGGTTGCACATCAGGTTTTTGGATCATTATTACTTGTGCCTCTTTCTATTGCGGCGGAAAAAATATTAAATTAATGATAATAATTGTAGAACGCGGTTACTAAAATTAAGCAAAATTGCAGTAGTTTCCATAATTGACCAGTAATGATAATACTTAGATATATCTATTTGATATTAATATTTATAATAGTTTCTACTTTCTGACTTTCCTACACATTCCAAAATTTTCTTTTTATTGGTTGTCGATCTTTCATTTGGACGATTTCTAAATACGAAAAGGCGCGTATAAAAGATATAGACATAATCAATTGTTCAGGCCAATTAGCATGCGAAGTGCTAGTAACTTACTAGCACATTGCTGCTGCTTATAATCTTTCATAGAAAACAGTTTATAGCAATAAGTCGCCACTCCCGATTTAGTATCACAGCATCAGTAAGCAATCTGGTAATATCATTTTATTATTTTTTTAGTCAGGGCACTTGTTCGATTGTCACTGTTGGAGCTCCCAACAATCCTCTTCTAGGTTGAAAGTATTAATTTTCTGTTAGCTACATAATGATAAGCTGCCTTTCTTTTGCCATGGAGGGTAGAGTTCTACATAACAACTTTTATGTTTTAGGTAAAGTGTACAACAGCAGATATCTGCTTCATTATATAATTTGAATGGATTCTCGAATTTCGTCAACAACGTGACATAAAATCTATTAGTCTTTCTATTGCGAAAAACACATGAAGTGATGGCATGAAGTGAAAGATTTAAAAAATATTTTGCTTAATATTATGCTTTGATGGACAGTATAGAGCTAAATTTTAATTCACTAGTCAATCAGCAACAATAATGATAAAAGTAGAAATTCTTAATAAAGTAGGATTTTGAAATAATAATAATTTTTTTTATACCCTAAAAATAGTTTTATCTTTTTGATGGTTTTGACAAATTGTTTGATTTCCAAATGCAAATGGTTAGTGGCCAGAATGTGAGTAGTTTATCTTGAGAAGTGTGGCTTCTACATGTGACTTATTTTTCATAATGTTATTGTAATCCACTTTTCATGTCACTGTTGTTGGCTGGATAGTATTTCCTTTTAGCTTCACCTTTTGTGCCTAACAAGATAGTCATAGAACAGAACATTGGCCCTCACTCTTTACCTCATCACACATGACTTGTGAAGAACTTGTCCTGCTTTCTATGTTACCTTCCTCCAATATCATTAAATTCATTTTAACCAGTACAACCTTTAAAGCTTAGTTGATCTTTTATCACAACGCATGCATTAGACAATGGTAGAATATTGCTCCTTATTAGAAAAACATGGTCACAACCTGGCTACCCCACTAGGGAAAGGTGTGAAGCTTCTCAAAATTAGTCTTCTTTGTACCACAATTAAGTATATACATAATATTACGCAGTTAAAGTAAGGTTAAATTTAAAGTTCATTAGGGTAAAGTGCAATAATAATTGCTTATTCTCAACCAATTTTGAAAGTTCTTTTTCGCTCTGTGGTTTTGCATCTATCTACCTTGCAGTAAAATAGTCCATTACTATATACAGAAGTATTAGATGGCCACATAAAATAATAGTGTTATGTGGAAATTTGTGATATTAAACTAACCATGTAATAATTTCAATTATTTCTTAAATAAAATAACTTGGCACAAAAATACTGTGTGAAAGAATTGTGTAAATCATTAAATGTTTCTCTATATTAATTGTCCAAATACAACAATTCTCTAATTATTATTATAAAATATAATTCTTAAAATTACTTTTATAGTGACAGTATACAATATTGATATTAATATAAACTTAGTAAATATTTACATATTTTTTTTGATTACTCATTACATAATATATTGCCTTAGACTTGATGATACTTATGGACTGGATTTAGAGACAAAGAATGAACAATAAACCAACACACATTTAATTAACATATATAATTACAGAGTATAAATATGCCAAAATGATAAAGGCAACTTAATTCGTCTTTAAGATTATATTAATTCACTTACAAACATATATTGGTATCAACATTTATTTGAAACATATGACATTGTACTTTAAGTAGAATATATAGTGCACCTTACCGAAAATAAATATATCATTATTTATTATACATATACTTAAAAGTAAAAATTACTGCAAACTAAAAAAAAAATTACAAACAAGATTTTGAAAAATATCTATTCATCATTATTATTCACGGATTATATACAAAGTAAGAAAAATGTCAAGTCTAGTTAACAATTTAATACACAGGATGGTGTTGAAGCATTATTTGTATGCAAAGTGATGACTACTACACCAAATAATAGTAATCTAAATTGTTTGTTTTATTAAGGTAGTTTGAAAAATGAAAACTTATTCATGTCACGGAAAAGGACTATTTTAAAAATATAAAGGACTCTTTTTTAAATATGTAAAAATTCTTTTTTTAGTTCACATGTTTAAGATATGTACGTTCTTATCATTAATAGCGTTCTTATACTTTTAAAAACATCTCCAAGCATGCCGTTGATAGCACCAAAAGTTTAATAAATTACAAAGGTAGACCGGCTTACCTATTTGTGATTTGCTGGTTTCGTGTAACGCCTTAGATGTTAAATATTCTTCAAATTTTTGATCAATATAAACATTAATTTTTTCCGCGATGGTGTTAGGAAGATTAGCAATTTCTGTTTCAGATAAGACATTATTTAAATGATTTTTTCCACCGGCTTCTACACTCGCGGCTTCCATCTTTGTCACACCGCACAACGCAAATTTGACATATAAAATCAAATGAAATGAAGCTTTTTGAACAGATTACATCTTTGACTGTTATACGTCCGGAAACAAGAATGAAAAAATACAAATATTTAAGAATTAAATTTTTTCACAATAGATATATTCAAGTGAAAGAAAATAAGAATGTATAAAATATAAAAAAATATATTAGTAATGTATAAAATACAGCTAGATAAAAGTAGGTCAGAGCTCAGAAGTCTGTGAAAGGAGTATTGCGACGATAATTACGAGTTACGACCACAGTCGAGTTATACAAACGAATACTTATCGAGTCGACCTCATCGCTGCAAAAAATAACTTAAGTGACTGTCTGTGGCAACCACTATTTGAAAATGATTATCTGTTGAATATTTTCACACCTTTTAGAAACAAAACAGAAATGGACTCAATGGAGGAAGAGCAATGTTTACATCAGTGTGAAAATTATATTCAGAATCATAACATTCAAACACTATTAAAAGATTGTATAGTACAGTTATGTTTACATAAGCCGGAAAATCCTGTAGTGTTTTTGCGGCAGTATTTCCAAAAATTAGAAAGAGTAAGTTTTGTACATAACAAGAAACCAAATAAAACACAATACTTTATACATTAAACTTATAAATTTCATAATTATCCAAATTATATGATTATCAAAGTAGGCCATTAATAAGTTTTATGGTTGAGACTACAACTTTTATAATTTGATACTCGAGTTGACAGCGAACTCAAAATAGAAACGCGCAAGATTCTTGTAGAGTGATCTGTATTTAGACTATAAATATTGTCTTAAAACTATATTTAATAACTGCGTAACTTTACTGGATTCGTAGGAACGATTCGTGAAATAGTCGTTTTAGTGCACCTGTTATAATTTCAATTTTTATCTCTTACCAAACGTGATTTTGAAGAAAATGGTAATAAGAGTTATGATTATTGGTATTTACTTTATACAGTAAAATTATGGATTATTAACATTAAATTGTCAGAATATGGACCTATAATATAATTTTTCATAACTGTTATCTAATATTTTTTTATCTATACTTAAAAATATGTTAAAAAGTTGTTATGGTATTTAAGATTTCTGTGAAGGTCACAAAATATAATTCATAAAATCACAAAAAAAATTAACATGTATGGTTTGATATTGATCATTTACAAATTTTAATTACTAATTCTATATGA
>JAKGSA010000298.1:614893-690804 GCA_033558755.1 Philaethria dido | reverse complement strand
TATTGATACATATATGCTTAAATTTATTGAACTTATATTAGATTATGATATTTATTAATATCATGAAAAGGTATTTCCTATTAAAAGCTTCCTTGAAAAAACTTGGGATACCCAAGTTTCGTTTCGGAAAAACTTTTATTTTCATTTTTTTTGTAGTAAAACTCTAAAATGTATTTTTAGAGTTTTACTACAGTTATTTAATTCCACTATAATATTATAAATAGTTGATTAAAATTTAAATTCAATACAAATAAATACAGAAAGATGAGACAATTGACTCTCTATATTCAGTCTGTAACAAACATTACATAAGTTAAAAAATATATATAAAGCCAAAATTCTTCATAATAATAAACAGGAAAAACATCAAATTAAATTAATAAACTAAATATTATACATACAACCTTTGTTTGTCATATACTTTAATAGTAAGTGATATACACGTTGCTAAGGCAACGCTTATTTTACGTGTTTACGGGATACATTTTTTTAAGCTTCACGCTGTATCCCGCATATAGGGTAGGCAGAGGGAACCAGAGAACCTAGTATTAAGACACTCCGCTCACTTTTATAACATTTCCGTTACCCTATGAGGTACTAGTTAAAATAAATATTACCATAATAGGCCAGAATATGGCTTCAGTTATTTTCTGTTTCACATCATGCATACCACCGAGTTCACCCCAGATGTCGAAACCGCGCGCCTTCTCCTCATCCTTAGATAATTCTTCTATGAGACGGGGTTTTTCTGATTGACTTGCTTCTAAAATTTAAAAAGAAATTATCGTTTTTTTTTATCTAGCTAGCAACCCGATGAAATAATTTTATTTATTTATTCTATAAATAATCTTCTGATATATTCTTAATAATCTTCTGATATAAATAATCTTCTGATGATCCTAGTGACTGTGCCGCCGCTATCGCCGATGTGGTCCTGCAGGGTATGGAACTTTATATTCCTAGCTCTGTAGTGCCAATTGGTGGCAAGTCACGGCCTTGGTTTGGTACATTCTGCAAACAAGCTGCCATTGGCAAGCGCGAAGCGTATCAAGCCTGGGTCGAAGCACTAGTCACTAAGGATCCAAAGGTGAAAACCTTAAAGAAGAAGTATAACCGTGCCTCTAGGTTCTTTAAGCGGCAAATTGCCAGAGCAAAGTCCGAGCATATTGTCAAAATCGGCAGGAAGCTTGAGAGCTTTCCGTCTGGAACACGCCAGTTCTGGGCGCTCTCTAAGGCTGCACTTGGCAACTTTAGCCAGCCTTCGCTTCCGCCGCTACGCACAGGAGGTGACGTCCTGGTCCATACGGCGAAGGAGAAAGCCGATGTCTTGGGCACTCTTTTCGCCTCGAACTCGACTTTGGATGACCAAGGAACCACACCACCTACCATCCCGCGGTGCGAGAGCTCAATGCCAGACATTAAATTCAGCCAAAAAGCTGTTCGGCGAGCTCTGTCTTCCTTGGACATCCACAAGTCGAGTGGACCGGATGGCATTTCTCCTTTAGTGCTCCGTGCATGTGCTCCTGAGTTGACACCGGTGCTAACGCGTTTATTTCGGCACTCTTACTCCGTCGGCGTAGTCCCGGACACGTGGAAGAGCGCTCTGATCCACCCGATCCCGAAGAAAGGCGATGGCTCCGATCCAGCTAACTACAGGCCCATCGCTATCACCTCCCTGCTCTCCAAAGTAATGGAGAGCATTATAAACAGCCAGCTCCTGGTGTATCTAGAGGACCACCAGTTGATCAACGACCGTCAATATGGCTTCCGCCATGGTCGTTCAACTGGTGACCTTCTGGTTTACCTGACCCATCGCTGGGCTGCTGCTTTGGAAAGCAAGGGAGAAGGCCTGGCAGTTGGTTTGGACATGGCGAAGGCCTTCGATCGTGTGTGGCACAGGGCGCTCCTCGCAAAACTTCCATCGTATGGGCTTCCCGAGAATTTATGCAAGTGGGTCGCCAGCTTTCTTACTGGGCGTAGCATCAAAGTCGTTGTCGACGGTTTTTGCTCCGATCACATGCCCGTGAACGCTGGCGTTCCCCAAGGCTGTGTGCTGTCCCCTACGCTATTTCTTCTGCATATCAATGACATGTTGGTGGACTCTAACATTCATTGCTATGCAGATGATAGTACGGTGGACGCTGTATACTCCGGCCGCGCAGGTCTTTCTCGGGAAAACGTTGACGAGTGCCGAAAAAAACTTGTGTCTTCTGTTGAGGCATCCCTCGGGAATGTCTTCTTCATGGGCTGCAAAAGGAACCTTGTTCAATTCAACCTCCTTTGAAGACACAAGTTTGCGCTGCTGATCACCAAGAAAACCCCATTTGTCGTGTCACCAGTTCTCAAGAACACTCTCTTAAAGCCGCGCCTCAGTATCAGCATATTGGGCCTTAGCGTTTCTGAGGTGCCAGTATCGCGATCATCTGGAGCAAGGCCGTTAGCCCTCGAAGAAATCATGTTATCGCCAGAGCGAGACAGTACTTCAGTTTGCCAACACCGTTTTGGCTGTGTATAGCTCAGTTCAGGCTCATATGGAGCAAGTTCTCACCTCTGGGCTGGTGCACCCCAGTATCAGCTTCGAACCATTTGATCGCATACAACGCAGAGCCATTCCAATCGTTAAATCCGGTAATCTGTGCAGGCTTGACACTCCTCTTGGCGCGTTGCGTAGAGACGTGTCCCCGTTAGCGTTCTCTATCGCGCATATATCACGGAGTGTTCTTGGGAATTGTTTGACCTGGATTCCCGCCGCAGGATTTTCAAACGGCACAGTACGCCACAAGTTTTCTAAATACCATCCACACCACACCTGGGACGTGCGTGGCACCCAGTACTGTGCGGTTTCTCGAAGGAATTTCCTTCCACGTGCCACTTCCGAACTGTGGAATGGCCCTTACCTGGGCGGCAGTTTTCTCCAGGTCGATACGAAATGGGTACTTCAAAAAGCGCGCCTACTCCCACCTCAAAGGCCGGCAACCGCACCTGTAGCTCCTCTGGTGTTACACGGCCGTGGGCGGCGGTGGGATCACTTCTCATCATCAGGCGACCTGAACGCTCGTTTGCCTTGGCCTTTCCATAAAAAAAAATAAATAAATAAAAATAAAACAAGGAATTTCTAAATTCATCTATATTTATTTGTGTTATTGCATAACTTTATTGGGTGAACCAATTTTGATTATTCTTTTTCGCAGGTTCCACTTTAATGTAGCTAAGATCTGATGTGCAGTTTTTAAGTTATTCATAATATAATTTTACATTTTAGTGATTTTTTTTCTTTTTTTGTTAAAATCCTAATTATTACAATGTATATAACAATATTTTTAAAATTTTTTAATAGTATAATATAAGTCGTCAATCTTTATTGATTTATATTATATTAAAGAAAAGATAATAATTTTTAATAATTGTACAAGAATTGATATGTTTATTTGAAATTATCATTTGTATTGTTTTAGAAAGCTTAGAAAAATGGGAGCGTTTAACAGTGGCTGATGCTCTAGAGCCAGTGTCATTTAATGACGGCGAGACGATAGTCCGGCAGGGCGAGCCCGGCAATGATTTTTACATCATTGTTGAAGGTATTTTATTATTCTTTTGTTTTAAGTACAAGAAATTAATTGGAAAAATTTTATATGAATAAATAAGAAGCCCCTAGAGCCTAATTTGCGTTGCTTGATGAAAAATCATTCTGTAGCTAATCAAAATATTTTATTAAAATTGTATGACACCTAAAATGGTGGCCTTTGTTTTATTTTAAATGTCTAGAGAAAACACAAGAAATTACCAAATGATAGCTTTTTTTTTTCTTTAAACATGCATTTTTTTCATTAAACATTTTAAATTTAAAAAATCTTAATTGTTTGTTTGTGTTGCATTCAGCTACGTGCATGCTCTGTTTCTACATAACATGTACAAGTTACAATATTTATTTATGTATTTAAAAGAACTTAAAAATATATTCAAATTTAAGTTATATTTAGTTTTAATTGTTTTAATTGCTAGTGCTGTCAAAAATTTGTTCCATATTTAACATTACTACAATCCTAAAAAATATGCGACATATCAATATTTGTAAGATTGCGTTTGGGCAGCCACTAAGCACGGAAATGTTAGATAAGACACAGAACATGAATATATTTGAGTGTTACATAATGTAACGTTGGCAGGCACGGCGGTGGTGCTGCAGCAGCGCGGCGCGGGGGGCGCGGCGGTGGAGGTGGGGCGGCTCGGGCCCTCCGACTACTTCGGCGAGATCGCGCTGCTGCTGGACCGGCCGCGCGCCGCCACCGTGCGCGCCGCCGGCCCGCTCAAGTGCGTCAAGCTGGACCGCGCCCGGTATACTATTTTCTTTTATTTTTCACTAACGTACCTAGTTCCAATATATCTTTCCCCTTTAATATTGAAATATGCAACAACACACATTAAACATTCCGTATGGTTTTGATCGAACATGTGTACGATATTAATCCGCATCCTGTATGAGCGAGCTTATATATCTATAAATATTTTGCATTTGTATTGCAATAAGTTATATGTTTTTTAAACTGCTCTCTGTAACAAAAAAACATTTAATTTAAAGAATTGTTAGTGAAACAAATTAAAAGAATTTATTAACAATTTTATTTGTTATTGTGTTATTTACGAAACTAAAAGAAAGTAGTATATCTACTTTTCAAATAATATGTTTTATACCTATTATAAATCTAGGAGCAAGCAATAATTTGTGACTTTTATTTTTGTTTATAGGTTCGAAAGAGTGCTGGGCCTCTGTGCAGACATCCTAAAAAGAAATATTGCTCAGTATAATAGTTTTGTTTCTCTTTCCGTTTAACAACAGATACAGAATATTTATACTATGTCAATTGTATCAGCCAACATTTACATTATTGTTTTTGTGGATATAAGAAAACCTCTCAGTCCTTAAATATAATGTTATATAATAGTAGAATATTATTACCTATACTAATTTTGCGAATGTAAATTCATGAATAATTATATCTTCCAAGTAAAAATAAGAGAATATGTTGTTCATAATATAGTGCGCCATATGTTGATAATGTTCTTTATGTAATAATTATGCATTTAGATTCGCCTTCTATTATCATTTAGCACTATTTGTATTACAAATACTTATATATTTGATATTTATTTCTATAAGTTGACAGATACTATTTAATCTTTGTTACATAATGTGAAGAAGCAAAACTTTTAATTCATTGCAAAAAAAAAACAAACCTGTACCAACCTTAGTGGTAATGTTATTGTAATGTCTCATGATCGTTTCATGTTTGATAAAATGTTTGTCCAGTTCATAGAACATGAAAGATACAAATTTTATGAAATTAGGTTAATTTAGATCTTTTTTTAAATAACATATTGTTTATAAAATTCAATTCTATTAACTAATAAATTATATTGGCTTTTTACAATCAAATTAAAACAATTTTGGAACCATTGAACTCTTAAGATTACTTTGTGTTCTTTTACTTTAACTTAGATTGATTTTGTTTGGTGAGAATTGTTTATATTTTGTTCATTAATGAATTTGTTAAAACTATTTATTATCGTCATGTATGAATATATTTGTTATCGAATAATTATGATTTTATTTCATAACTAACTGATAAAGCCCCAATGTGCTTACAAATACAGCTAAACTTATTACGTATACTTAATTTTTATTTATTTTAATCAAATCTAAATTACATATTCTATCTTGTTTTGGATAATTACTTTTGCAAGATATATTTTATTATACATAATTTATTTATAATGTATTGTATGTAATTAATAATATTGCGAATGAAACTTGAAAAATAAATTTAGGGAACATTGGTTTAAATAGATTTTGGTAATCCGGAGTTACCGTTAAGTTTCGTCATGAAACACATGATGTTTCAAATGAAAGACAAAGTTAACGTCAATTTTAATAAATAAAAGAAAGAGTAATCTATTTGATATACTAAATCTATTTCGTCTCTTAATAATAAACAGCCATGATTGTTGATTATATTTAAAGTGACTCATTCTAAATTTTCATCTGAATAATTTGTTGTGTTGCAATTCTTACTATCCCATTAAAATCCTCGTGAAGATGTGAACGCCAGAATTTACATCTTCCCCAAACTAGCGCAGGGTAGTTAGGTGATGATATTCCCTGAAATATTCGTGCTATACATTTGCCTGTAAATGCGCAATCTTTGTAAGTGGCTATTAATGCTCTGACGTCAGAGGTAACGCGTTCAACGTTTAAAGGTCGTTCCTCTAAAGATATATTTTCAGGTAAATTATTTTCTCTTGAAAAGTAAGCATTAATTATCGATTTCAGTTCATTGGACTTCTCTTCAAGAAATTCTTCAGAAAATAATATTTGGTGACATGAGTAATTGCAAAGTTTACTAAAAGTTTTATTTATTTCTTCCAGTTGATATAACATCACTTTTTCTTGATTGTCGACTATCTCATGTATTTCGTCTAATACACTGTCTAATTCTAAGGCAGTTAAGTCACCAGGGGCTTTTATCCTAAATCCTAATGTATTAAATTCTACCTTTAAATGAGATCTTTTAGACGTTCCATCCTTCGTTATCCATTCCAAATTTTTTAAATGATATTTCGTCATGCCACTTTCCCAACCAATAGCGGCTGCAACTTCTATAACATTAAATTCTAAAATACTGCTCATTTTAATGTTAGGATCTTTCTTTGCTTGTATTAAATATGCCATGGCGAGAGGAGCACATGTTTTAGCGGCCTCTGGAATTCTTAAAGGACCTCCATATGATGAAATTTTACAAATAGTGTAAGCATTGTTCAGTACTTTAATATAATGTTTATGATGAAGTTCAACATAGCACAATAAAGTTGCAATATTTTCAGATGGCAAATCTAATTCCTCAACAGTACTTTCAATCGGAATACCAACTTCATGACCTGGACATCTGATTGAAGGTAGTATTTGTGTTGAGATATTTTCGGAAGTACACTTACATGGTATAAACACTTTTTGAAGTAGTTTTCTAATGACATGTCTATCTATAGAATTAGAATAAATGTGTTTTAATAATTCATCTTTATCATTGTTGCTATTATTCATAAACACATGACAAAATGCTGGCTGGCCATCTCTTCCAGCTCTTCCTACTTCTTGTACATAGGATTCAAAACTGGGAGGCATGTTATAATGAATAATACATCTAATGTCTGATTTATTTATTCCCATACCAAAGGCAACTGTAGCTACAATTATTTTTAAAGTGCCATCCATGAAATGTTTTTGTATTTTTTTTCTTTGAGCTGCTGACATGCCAGCATGGTATGCTTCAGCTACGTAAGACATTCTTTTACGTTTTTTATTTTCTTTTTCCATGTTAATCTTTCCAGGCTGTGATAAACATGATCTTATAACTGCTGCAACTCTTTCACATTCATTCCTCCTAATACAATACACTATGATGGAGGAAAATGAGTTTATTCTCTCTGATACCAGCAAAGATACTAAAGCCTTATCTTTATCCTTTTCATAGGACATTGACAAATAAAGATTATTAGGCAAAGCAGGGTTCTTTACTACACCACTAAGACCATCTGAAATATTTATGTGGTCTATAACACTCCTGATTGTAGTTTGGCTAGCAGTGGCAGTCAGACCAAGAATACATTTCACATTTAATTTTTCTCTTAAAACTCTGCAAATCATTAAATAACTGGGACGGAAATTATGGCTCCACTGAGATACACAATGAGCCTCATCAATGCAAGCAAAAGCAATTTGAGGCAAAGATTTAAAAAGACCAGAAAAACCACTAGATGTATCACTAGCAATCAAAGCTTCAGGAGAAATAAGAAGAATATTAATCTCTCCATTTTTAACTAATTCAATTATTTTACGTCTTTGTGTTGGTTGTTGATTAGTATGTATACATCCAGCTTTTAAAAAATCAGGCATACTTAACACTTGATCTTCCATTAATGATACTAAAGGAGATATTACTAAAGTTATGCATTTGTAATATTTACTATAGATATATGCTGGTAATTGATAACAGAGTGACTTTCCCCCTCCTGTAGATAATATTAGCAATGTGGATAATCCACTCAAAATTCTTTTAATGGCCTGTTCCTGGCCAGGACGAAAAGTACTATGACCAAACTTATTTAATACATCATACAATTCTTCACAATTTTCTTGATCTTCTGTAAATAGTGGTTTAATCTGATTTGGATCATCATTATTTTCTGATAACAACTTTAAAAATTCATCAGGAACTTTACTAGCTTTATACAAAAATGTACATAGTTGATCTTCGATAGGACTTTCTTTTTCTTTGGTTTGTAAAACAATTTTTTGCATATCTGCTAAAGTTGGCATATTGTTTTCATCACAATCTTCTAGAGGCAGAAGTGAATTTTCTCTATGTGCTGTACAATAACGAGCCATATGTCCTCCTAAACCACATTTAAAACATGTCACTTTTCCAGCTTCTGGAAACTCCATACCTGCATGTAAAGCTTTCTTATCTTTCCATAACTGCTTTTTATATTTGGAATAATTTAAATGCTTCTTTCCTCTTGAGTAAATTTTTTTTTCAATGTTAATCCTAACAAAATTTTCATTTATAGTACCACTTTCTATTTTCTTTTCAAGTTTATCTAATCCTCTAGAAATTTGTGACTGTGTTCCCTGATCTATATTTTCTGGTGTTTTGATAGTGCTTAATAGATCTTTTACATTACTATGCCTTGGGTTTACCTTTTCCTTTAATCCAAATGGTAAATATTCAAGTATATCAGGTGGAAATTCTTTATCATCCACAGAATTATTAGTATGTGTTTTTCTAGTCACTTTACCTTTTATTTTAGTTACTTTACTCTTTTTATCTTTATGTATTTCATTTACATTTTCCACATTTTCTTGTTCCATGTGTCGATTTTCAGCTTCATTTTCCTTTACAAAAGAATCCAACTTTTGTTTCTTCAAGGCTGGTTTAAGTTTACTTAATGCTATATTATCATCATCTGACTCACTATTTTCAACATAATCACATTGTTTCTCTGTGTTTATGTTGTGAACTATATTTGTTAATCCAAATATTTGTTCTTCTTTAATAACTTCTGTATTTAAGTTTGTAGTACCTGTTGCTCGATTAAGCCAATTTTTATTAATTTGTCTTATGGGATGATTTTGCAATATAATAGGATTGTTACACATTAGAAAGTCGTCCTCCTTTTTTTTCTCATTTCTTTTAATTGGATTCACATAAACAAAATCATTTTCTTCATTGTTTATGTTCCCACTTATGTTAGTTTCAATTAAATCACTATTTGTATTTTTGTTACACATTTCAATATCTTCAGTAGCATTATTTGAATTATTTTCATTTGTTGCTTTACTACTTGTAGACCTTTGGGTTTGGCTCTTATGACTAACATTTTTTCTAGGATTTCTAAGACTAAACTTTCTATTTTGAAATAATTTTTTGGACAAGTTGTCCGGGATTGTTGTATGAATAATATTCGTTTTTGGACTAGATAATAACATATCAAGTTCTTGCCCACTAGGCAAAGCAGGTAATAATGATGCTTCAGAAATGGCATTATGTGAAAAGTCTTCTAATTGTTGCAATGGCTCAGGAGATAATATGGGATTATCATCAATTTCACATATTGATAAAGAATTTTCAAGTGCAGCACTTTTGAGTTGAAAATATTTTTTATACGCATACTTTATATTGGAAGGTGCTTCTTTAATATCAAACTTTGAAGGAGTTCGAAAATTTTTTATTTTAAAATCTTTTTCCCACTTTTTTACAATTTGTTTACTTTTCAAATATGCTTTATCGTTCTTTATAGAATCAATTAAATCCATGTTCAGATGTAATACTCAACAATAGCACTGGTACTAAGTTTATTTATTAAACATATTTATTTTGTAATATTTCTCTTATGTAGATTTTTCCCGCGTTATTTAGATCCCTGACAAATGACAACTGACAGAACAATGTCTTTGACATTTGTACGTAAAGATTTCTGTCCATTCACCCCCTGATTTCTATTGACCCCGTTTTACGGTCCGTATTTTCTTGAGTGACTTATATTATTCTTTAGATAACTGCTTTAAATGTGTCTTTGTTAAAGCTATGATATAACGGTTTTAGCATCCATAATACTAAAAAAAGTCGCGGATAAGATTGCTATATTTGAACATTTTGATTTTATACAAAACAGTTTAAAATCCGTATTTTAAAATTGTTCGAAATATTTATTCAGTATTTTTACTTCATACAAATAATCTAAAGTACTTATTGTCTAGTTCGCATCATATTTTTTATGATCTGAATGAAATATTATTTATGATATACGATATGAAATGTTATTTTTCCGGTATAAAGTTGACTTGTATAATGAGACAATATTAAATACATGAACTTAAATATTACAGCTATGAATAATTATTCATATATAAACAATTGTTTAAATATACATTTTAATAATAGTACAGTACAGTACTCAGTCGCATAAAATCCTATGGATCTCCATAGGCTTTTATGATACAGTACTGTACTTTGCGGTCTCTGTGGCCCAGAGGAACACCCTTTCTCGCGAAATGTGTGAGAACTTTTAAGCAACGTCTCAAAAACTATTTTGTCTTTTTAATTTATATGTATGGTAATGTAAATATAGTCTATGTAAGTTTATTATTTTTCTTATTATTGCTGTATATAATTTTTATTATATATCTATATAATTATTTATGTAAGCTTACATGTAAATGTAATCTTTAAATGGTAAATTTTAAGTAAGTTTATTATTTAAATAGCCTTAACAATAAAATTGTTTAAAAACTTTTTTGTGTTTTATTTATTATTTATTTTTAATATTGTTTCGTTTTTTGTAATAAGTATTAAGTAATAAATAAATACCTTTTTCTTGTACTATAAGTGTAATTATTTTACAAGATGTAAAAGTTTTGTTTATAAGTGATTTTTGGAAAATAAATAATGTGTAAATAAAAAACTTTATTATAGATGGTGCTCCAAATATAATTTCGACTGGTAGCATTGTATGTAAATTAAAGGTTGTGTGAAATATCGTTATTATTAATTTAAATATAACAACGGAGAATATTTACAAATATTAAAATATAATATTTTAATTATATAATGCTAGTGAACAGATTTTTATCCTCTTTTTATTACCTTTTTATCTATTTGCTAGTTTTAACTTAGCAAATATGCTATAGGTTATTAAACATTAAACTAAAAACATCAATTATAATTAAACCATATTATTAAATACAAAAAAATTAAACAGTTACTCTCATCATATTTAAAAATTATTTTGTATAAGGCTGTTCCCCTTACAAGATATTTCATGGGCCACTTGTATTTATATTATATTTCTTGTCAAAATATGCATATTAATGTTATGCTACAATAACTAAAGTATAAATTTCAGTTCTATAATTGTCTTGTTAATAAAACATAAAGTTTTGTCATGTTCTTTTTAATCTTCCAGAATTTATGTCTAATTTACCTACAGACCCTTTTGGGTCTGGTGAATGAGAACTCCATTCAGATAATACACATTTCTGAAATTTATAATTACCACATGTAATATTATCTAAGACATTATTATCAGGGATTACAATACATGAACCTAAAACATTATAAAATTCTATACTTAAGCTATCAATCCATTCAGTGAGGTCTCTATTCACCCTTTTCATATTTGAATTTGATAAATCTGTGAGCAATATTTTTTCTTCTTTGTTGGGTATAAAGTTAGTAGGTTTGACATAGCTAAAACTCTTATAAGAATTTTGTGATCCATGATGAATCAAATTAGCCTCTTGCTGAGTTATATCCTTACCAGAAAAATATTCTAATGGTGTTATTAAAAATTTCGTTATTGCTATAGATTGTGTTTCATAAAATAAACCTACTTTCCATATACCTGGCAGTAAAGGCTGTTTGATGTTCGGTTTGATAAAATTTGTTAAATTATTTTCATCTCTATGAATAATATTCACATCTGCTACTCTCCCAGATGGATCCAACCAAATAACTGTTAAATTACCAATATCTTTATCAATATGTGAAGAAAATTGGTACAATAAAACTGGCTCTGACAATGGACCTAAAATGTTTCCCAAATTTCGGAAAATCATTTCTTTCTGATCATAATCTGAACTTACTTTAAATATTTTAATATAATCATTATAATTTTCAAAATTCAGGTCTAAATATTGTTTTGGCTTATACCATGTTTCTAAAATTACTTCTTTGTTTTGTAATAAAGCCTTATGTAATATTAAATTTCCCTTGTAAACGTCTGCATATTTATAAATGTTAATTGCTAATATTTCACTTAGCTTTATCTTACAATTTTCTTCATGTAATATTTTTGCATTAAGTCGAATGATGCTGCCTGCATGTGTTAACAGTAAGTCATCTGTACTAGCTGTTAAATCGTTTATATCATAGAGATTTTGCCAATATGCTTCTAAATTTGGTATTAAATAATGATCTATAATGCCTATGTATTGTTCAACTCTTGTAATAATCTCTTGATTAATAATAGGCTCAAATTTTCTTGCAAAAAATAGTTGCCTAGTTTGAGTATTTTGTATTCTCGGCCAATCTTCAGTTTTAAAATCATTTGGTGAACATCCACACCAATCTACTACATGCTTATATTGACATTTACAACCTAATTTACGTTTCCAATTTGTGACATGTAAGTTATTATCTACATATGTATTACAAAATTGTGAATTCCTAAGTACTGTGTGAAAATATGATTCAGCAGGTAACAGAGTATGTTCAAATATAACTGTTAAACCTTTTAATAAATCATCTTGTTTTGCTACAACATAAGATACAAATTTTGGTGAGAGAGCGATCCAATCACTTCCTCCGTCTATGACAATACCTTGTGGTAATTTCCTTTCACCAACCCTCCACATGTGAGTCTCGCATTCTATAAATGTTTTATCAAGTCCTTGTTTTTTAATAAACCTTTGTGCTTCCCGCCCATGTGACTTTACAAAATTAAAACCCTTATTTGCAGACAAAAATTTCTCTAACTCTTCCAGAGATTTAATAGGAAAGTCACTTTCACTTAAGTTTATAACATAGTCCCATTTCCATTCTAAAGTTAATATTTCACTCATTGATGTCAATAGCATAGTAAGAAGGGAAGCACCACCCCATATAGTTGAAAATCTTTTGGTAGCTAACTTAATATTTGGAAATTGTTTCTCCAATTTTGACAACTCTCTATGTAAATAGTCTTGTCTCTGAAATGGAACAATAACAATAATTTTAAATGGAAAGAAAGTATATATAAGTAATATATGTATACTACTTAGTATAGTATCTATTACATATTATTAAAATTATTATACAATATCTAATAGATTTTTGTAACATTATCCTATTTCCCAATTTCTGTTTATTTCAGATACCAAATTGTTGGTCGCTGTACATTCAGCCATCTTTTATATCTAAACCAGACCAAGAAAACAAAAATATTTTGTATAATATTTATATTGTTTCATATATATACCTAATGGGAAGCAAATTTATAATTAACAGATGTACAATTATTTTGAAAATGTGTTGTAGTAATAGAACAAAATTAACACTTACTTTATCAACATGTATGTAAAAATAATGACTTGTTCTGTACAGAGCATTGATTAATCTATGTACTTGACGAAGAGCTCTTCCATTTAAAGTTAAAAGAAATACTATCTGAGCTGCATTTTCTTCATCACCTAAAGAATTTGCAGGCAAATATGGCACAAATTCTGAAATAAACAGATTTTTTTTTTAATTCAGATTTCATCTAATAGAAGCCATTGTAAATATAGTTTTATTTTATCTTTAATGACAATAACTTTAAATGACTTATACATTGTAAAATTATTTCGTTTCAGCAGTTAAGATGATAGTTACGCTACAACATTTGCAAAGAAACAGTACACTGAACTATCAACAAAAATTTATCAACAGTAGAGGTAAAAATAAATTTAATATGCAAATAATTGTCACAATTAATGTATGAACATTAAATACATACTATCTAGACCAGTTTCATAAATATTCATAGTAAAATAGCCTCCACAAACTTTGGAATCATCAGCAGGACATTTCATATCACAGGAATCATCAGAAGTCTTAGCTGTCAGTGGTGGTTCAATATCTCCACAGAAACATTCAGATCTGTAAAAAGAATATACAATAAAACAAAGTACATGAATATGTTGGGCATAATATTTAATACTTACGCATACTGAACTCCTGCATAGGGAAATCCAGCTTGTACACAAATGTCCAAACAAAATTTAGGAGAATTGTAAATAGCAAAGTTACTATAATAACCAGATAATAATCTTAATTTTTTTTCATCTAAATAACATCCAAGGTGGCGACCGAAGGTTTTTTTTTCAGAGGTACAGTAATTTGGTAAGCGTTTTGGGTAAAAATCACCATTTTGAATGTGGCAAGTCTTGTTTACAATTTGCTCTTTACAAATTTGGGTCTTGGCACGATGTATAGCAGATATAGCTTCTCTACTTTTGATTTCACAAGTAGGTATAAAATCTAATTCTTCTAATCTTAAATGGGGAATGATCTTGTTTTGACTTTTTCCGACTAAATCTTCATCGTCGCCGACATTAGTTCCTACTTTTCTTGCAGAAATATCTCCTATATCATTTCTAGCTACTGATGTATATCCATTTCTCTTAAGCAAATTGTCATGAACTGAAGGAAAAAGACTAACAGATATTAAAATTTGAGCAAAAAACGTAGTCACAACTATAACAGCTAAACACTTCGCATATCTGTAGAAAATTCTCCGAATAACTGCCATTATAACATATTTTTAGATTTAGATATTAGTCACAATATGTATATTTTTTGATATTTACTCATAAAATACATCTCGCTAAAATTTTATGTATAAGCAAAAATAATCAAAAATACAAACTGTTGAATAAAACTCATTTTTTAAGTGGTTACAAAATATACTCTCAAACTAATGTCATTTGTCAAATAAAATTGAAAGGAGTAAATGCTACCAACGTATACAATCTAATATTATCTCATTTATAATTAACAAATATTTTAACACGAGGCCCAAGTATACTAATTACATACAATAATATTGAGGTATTGTTTGTGATGTCGCAGTTAAAATATAGAAAACTAAATAATATAATTCATGAAAAGGTATTCAAATGGCACGATTTATTTTAGGCGTTCTCGGCGTCTTGGGGATTTCGTACGTGTACAGAGTGTACAGAAGTGGGGATAGGAGAGATCCTTGATGGACACCTGCCCTTATAGGACGCTTGGAGGAGAGGGTGACTTCGACCCTGAAGCGGAAAGAGCGGTTTGATAGATAGTCTAGTAAGATGTGCACGAGTCTATCTGGCACCTTTGCTTGTTGCAGCTTCACGATTAAGCCGTTGTGTCAGACTCTATCAAACGTCTTCGCTATGTCCAAAAAGACTGCCGTTGATGGCATATTTTTGGCAGCTCGCATCAAGTATTCCGTGAGGGGGTAGACTTGATGCACGCTAGAATGACGGGCTCGAAAGCCAAATTGTTCTAACGGAATTACGTCATTGGCCTCTACATAGGCTTTGAGACGCGTAAGGATAATACGCTCGAACATTTTGCCTACAGTGCTTAAAAGACTGATAGGGCGATAATTGGCGGGGTCTGTTCGGGGTTTACCCGGCTTGTGGATACCTATGACGATGGCTTTTTTCCATTGGTCTGGGAATGAACACTCATGAAGGGAAATGTTGTAAAAGGGTGACTAGAAGAGCCAGAATGTGAATTGGTAGGATTTTGAGGATCTTATTCGTGACTCGATCAGATCCTAGAGATTTTCTAGGCTTAAGGCCTTTAATTATTGATTTAACCTCGTCAACTGAGGTAGGATACGTATGGGCTCTCCTACTGGTGGTAACGGCGCCCATGTATCAACCTGTGTGTCCACCGCGGCGATTACGTCTCTATATATATGTCTCGAGATATATATTTATTTCTAACAATAGGTAATTAAAATGTTTTAAAGTACGTCTTTGATTAACTTCAGTAAAAAACTACTCCAACTTTTTTCTGTGCCAAACTGTAGTGATATATTGAAAAAATTATTAAAAGTTATCAAAGGATCATATTTTCTAACTACTTGAGATTCGCATTCCGACCGCCGATCCGTGCGGACGTCTCGATGTCCATACGGTTACGCTGTCAGATATTCGATACGCTGTTATACTGTGGATTGTTATTAGTGATAATAGCAGCGGCTACGTTATGTCGTGAGCGGCAGCTCTACGTTGTTCAGTGTAGTGTAGTGTTAGTGTCTAGCTCTAGTCCACCTACACACGTGAGTAGTTATTATTAGGCACACACCCCTCGCCACACGGCGAGGAGGCATACGATTTCTCCCCCGTCTGCTACGAGGAAGATTGACGCCCTATTAGCGTTTCTCAACTCTAAATTCCCGGAAGCCATAGCGGAATTTAACCAGTTGGCGTCAACTGGTGTTTCGGAGCCGGTTCAACCCCGGTCCGAACGAGATAGGAGCGCAGAGTGACGAATGAGAATCGCGTCGCTCGATCGGTTGACGAACACGTCATGCACGCGCAAGTGGACGTCGAACACGTGTCCACCCCCACCGTCGATCGTGAGTCATCCGAAGCTGCGAGCGCAGGTGCGGACGCACTTGGTCTTGATACTTGTCACGTGTGTTATTGTAAAAAAAAATCTTTCAAGCAATAAACAACAAAAACAACATACAGAAAATAAAACATGGATATGCTTATAATACCAGAAGTATTATTATTTTTTATAATTTCATTGTTATTTGCAAGAACAGGAGCATATAATGCATGCCCGACCCATAGTTTGTTCTTTGCCATGGTATATATATATATATATATATATATATGGCGCTGCTTGGGCCAAATAGCGTGAGGCCACTGGTGTGGTGTGTGACCGCAGAACACCGCCCATGCTCAAGGGACTGATATTCAAAAGTATAATTCGACCAATTCTGTTATATAGCAGCAAATGGTGGCCGGCACTATCTCGGCACACTCAAGAGCTTCATGTCACTGAAATGAAAATGCTGAGGTAGATGTATGGCGTTACGCGGGCCAACCGCATACGTAACACATTCATTCGAGGTAGTTTTCGGCTTCGTGACGTAGAGGATAAGCTTCAATAGTATCGCTTGAGATGGTACGGCCACGTTGCGCCCCGTCCTGAACACTATATCGGAAAAATATACCTTGATATATGTCTCTGGAGTTAGACCCCCCGGACGCCCAAGGAAGCGATGGCTGGATGTCGTTAAACAGGACATGCGAGCCAATGAACTAGCCACTCGGGATGCTGAAGATCGTGTAAAGTGAAGGAGGTTGAGTAGGAAGGCAGACCCTGGCCAGCCGAGATAAATGACAAGGAGAAGAAGAAGGAGTAAAATAAGCCCGCTATGCCAAAGCATCACTCTTTTTTGTATAGATATTGTATTTTAAAGTACTGTCCATGTAACAGAACATCGGGACAATGTCTATCGTTAATCATTGTCAGACTTGAAACTAGCGTCTAGCAAAGTGCACTTGTATTACTACACTGGCAACACTATTCCCTACGTTACGGTCGGCTCGGCGTCTACCTAGTTACCGACTTTCAGTATTACTATTGAGTATTGGTTAGTTATGCCTATAGGTTTGTCGCGTTATTTTAAAAAAGTAAAGAAATAAAAACAATGCAGACTTACTCGAAATGCCATAATTAAAGAACTGAATTGAATAAAAACAATGTAAACTCGAGTAATTATTATTACATATTTAAAAAAAGTTGGTGAATTTTCATTTTTTAAAATGACACTTTGAATTTCTTTCTACCAGAAGTAGTATGTAGTAAATATATAAAATAATAATATACAACATTTTTAAACATTACTTTGTTACACCATAACATGTTTTACAAATAGTAATTGACATAAAAATAACCTACACTTACGTCAAGTTTTAAAAATGTTTCAAATTTTAACCATTTATAAAGATTGAACGTTAATCTTTCAGAAAAATAAAAATGACAAGAAATTATATGAACCTTACTTTTGAAGACACTATTCAGTGCTATTATTTTTCTGCAAAAAATCTATCGAATCTTGAATGGGAGCAACTATGTAAAAATCTTAAATTTGAAACAGTATCATTATTGACAAAAGAATATATTTGGTGGCTAGGACGAATTTAAAATTACACTTTACCGTTACAATACGATGTAGAAGAAAAAGGTATTTATTTTGTTTACTTTTAAAAAACATCTAAATTTGTCTACTTAAAATATGATTGATTACATTTCTAGTTAAAATGCACCCTGCATTATAACTAGAAAAAATGTAATTAATCGTAATATAATCTTTGTAAAATGGTACTAGAAGATTACTGTACATTTATTTATTTGCCCTTCAATTCATTTCAAATTTGAATATTGTATTATGCAGACCATCTTGTAAGTGTCACATGCTTCGGTGATAATCTTGAAGATGAATGGTATATTGTTCATCTCTTAATAGAGCTTACAAAAAAGTACACTGACATAATTGTTAAAATGGAAGATAGTGATGGAGATTTTCTGTTGATTGAAGCAGCTAACTACTTACCAGCATGGGCTAATCCTGATAACACTGAAAATAGAGTGAGTTTTGTTCATTCAAATTTAAGCATATAGTCAATAATATAATTAAGTATATTATATTCTGATTTGAAATATAGTGATTAGATCTTGAAAAAATATTTTGGCTTAGTTTATAATGTTAAATTTTGGGTTTTAGGTTTTTATCTTCAAAGAAAATATTCATATTATACCACCTTCAATAGCTTCCATTTCTTCTAACCTGACGTTAAGTGAAGGTCTAGAAATTATCAAGCAACGAACAAAGGAAACCAAAGCACCTTTAATTATTCAAGAAAGTATTTTAAAGAGAGTGAATTCTACAAAACAAACTAGCAGAAACACTCATAGAGCTGTTATTAAACTACCACTAGAAATAGCAACTGTATTGACAATAAAACCTACACTTGTATCAGCTTTTGTATCTTCTTTCTGTAATGCTGATACTTTAGAAGCTAAGCAGTACAAAAATACAAGTTTTGATGATTGTGTTGTTGCTGAAATATTATTTACTAAGCATTTATATGCCATGCTTACACAGGCTAAGTTACCTAATATTACTCCTCTAAAGAAATTGGAAAAAGACAAAATGACTCAACTTGGTATTAAACTAACTTGTGGATATAAATCTATAATGAATAAACTATCTAAAGATATTTTTTCGTCATCTGAATATCAGAAATTTTTTAATACTTTAACTAAATATGGATTCTTTAAAGGAAATATAGAAGGATCTAAAGAATATAATGAATTATTAGAAAAAGCTAAAGACTACTTTTATAAAATAGAATGTCCATTAAAAACTTATGTTGCAAATCAAATTAATGAGATTAAATTATCTGTGGAGTTTGAGATTGTCAAAAACACTATTAAAACTAAGTCTGATACAGGCTGTTTTGATGAACACAGTGATGAATGGTTAAACATACATCCAGAACAGTTGGATGAAATTTTAAATTCTCAATATAGTGATTCAGGTAAAACAAATAATGAAGAACCAATAGGTCCGGCTGTTGTTACCAATAAATTAACTAATTTCCTTAAAACATCATCAGATTTTGAAGGTATTGAACACATTAGAAATGATGAATTTGATAATCATGATATAGAATTTAATTCTGAGGAGTTTGTAAATTGTTTAGAAAAGATGTTAAATATAATTTCTAAAGATGGTGAAGCTGCATCTGATTCAAGTGATTTTAGTGATGATGAGGGTGATGCAGACCCTGTCAATTTAGAGCAAGATCTTGAACTAGTGACAAAACTAAAGTCCACAAACAAAATTAGTAGTGACAAGGACATATTACAAAATTTTATTCAAGGTATAAAACAAGAAGGACTGTCAGGACCATCAAGCACAGTTTTAAGTACAATAGGAATAAATAAGAATAATTTGTTAGACTCTGATGATGATGATTCATCATCATAATGTATAGTCGTATTTTATAAAACAGTATCATATATTGTTTTATAAAATACCTTTATGCAAAGTGTTTTAGCTGCATCCCGTACATAGCAGGGTGGACAAAGGGAAAAACAGAAACTAGTGTTAAGACACTCCATTCACTGACATTACCATTCCTCACTGTGTGTACTATTAAAAATAATTGCCTAATAAAACTAGGCAATTTTTAACATAATCATCATAATTCATTTTATATTAGACCAGTTTTTGTTTAATACTTCTAAATATAGCATATTATTTAATTTGTGTTGCAAATAATTTTAATGAGTACTACTTATATGTATATAGTAGCATTGTAATACTACTTATTATGCTATACAATACAATAGAAAACTTATATTGAAATAAAAAAAATATAATTGTTTATTATTATTCATATTTATTAAACATTTTTTTAGATGTTTTACTCAATAATAAAATAAAAGTATTTCAAGGATTGATGCCGTCGTAATTATCTTAGCCATAAAAAGCCTTAAAATACAATCATAAAACATTACAATTACATTCAAAGAATAATTCAAATATATATATATATATATATATATTTTTAAACCATACAAGTTTATAAATTTAATATTAAATATTAAAAAAATATTAACTTTATTACCCAATAACCATGCGTACAAAATGAATAGACAAGTTTCCCTGATGATTTTGATGATATTTTTCCATGATTTTGTTTATTAATATATGTTTAGCATTGCAATACGTCCTCATAGTTAATAAAACAGTTTATAGATATTTCCAATCTAATTAGGGTTTTTTTAAATATATTTATATTACTATAACTTCTTATTAAATGAGTATTACCTTTAATATCAAATTGAATAATCGATTTGGCTATATTGAATATTTTCTCTTATAATTTTTATATACTCATGTGTTGACACTTTGATATAATTAATTATTCTGAGAATAGTTTATGGGAAGTTTTTATTTATGAAAACTTAAAACTAAATAACTATTAAAAATGCACATTTTGTAGAAGCTGCTGATATATGTGATACTCTATAGATGTGCGTAGGAGCCGCCGGCCACTATCAGTGTCTCGCCGGTCACGTAGCTCGCGTCCTCTGATGCTAAGAAAGCGACCGCGCCGGCGATCTCCGTCGGCTTCCCAAATCGCTTCATAGGTACTATTGACAGGCTCTTTTCTTTACCAATTTCAGAAGATGTTATCTGTAATTAATATGGTTTTATATTTTAATAATATCAACCAAAGTGATTTAACGTCTACATGTATGTATGGAATAATGATTATTTTGCTGACTTAGAATTATAGCAACAATATATTTAAAGGAATCTGAGACTAACTTTATATATTTATATAATATAAGTGATTGTTACCGCAGAAGCAAATTTCGTCGCGACTATTCCCGGTGCGACACAGTTAACCCTGATGTTGTCGTTCACAACTTCATTTGCAATAGCCTTAGTCAAGCCGAGAAGAGTTGTTTTGCTGACACTATATGGTCCCAAAGGCTAAAATTAAATCATATCATATCATACACACTCAATTTATCACTTTCCAATTATTTAAGAATATAAAGAGTTGGAAAGCAGGACCAACACCATACTTCGTTAAGCCAAGAAAACAAAAGAAAAAAATAATAAATATTTCCCCTTTTTAAAAGGTAGTTATTGTCCTATATAAAATAAATATAACGATTAGAGCAGGGTAGGTACAGAAGAAGTAGTGTTAAGATGCTGTGTTCCCTTTACTAAACAATTTCAAGTCATTGCCTAATGAGTAGCAGATTCCTACGCCGCGTTTTGTCTTACCAGTACACTGCAATGAATAGTTAGTTAAATGTAATCCCCTGGAATGAGAGTCAAAAATTGCTTTTATAGCCAAATACTGTCTTAACAGCTTTACATGCATTGTCTTTCATCATTATTAATACTTGTAGTAAGTTTTATAATTTGCTTAATGCTCATACCTCCATTGGCTGGTAGCCTGCAATAGAAGATATAAAAATGATACTCCCTCCTCCACGCTTTATCAACTCTGGGTATGCCTCTTTAGCCAACATCCATGAGCACTTTACGTTTACTTCAAATATTTTATCCCAAACTTTTTCGTCTGTCTAAAATATAAAAAAAAGTATAGTTTAAATCTAATTGTATTAAATTATATATATTATAATTACATATTTTTATGATATTAAATATTATTTAAATAATCTAACAGGGTTTATATAGGTAATTTTATGATAGGGTTTATACGATTTGTAATTATTAGTTCAATGAAACATTGTTATCAATATTTTTTTGTAAGTAAGTCAGTTTCTATTAACAATCTTATCTCTAATAATATAATTTTGTAATAATAATAGCTAATTGCTCCAGCAAAAACAATAATTAAATAAGAATTACAAGGTACTACTATCTATTGTTACGTCATTCGTGTAGCATAAATAAATAATTACGACTAGTATTAATAAACAAGGCAATTTGACACTTAAATCGTTTTATGTTATACAAAACTTGCTAATTTGTCAGTTTTTTTTACCATCTAAAAAGATATTTAATTTGTTCGTTAATTAATTGTTGTTAATACTTAGAAGCTAAAACTATGTCAAGAATAACACCACCTTTTTTACTTAAGTTTTTTAAAATTTTATTACCTACCTCTAAAATTGGAGATACAGCAGGATTCACAGCAGCATTTGAAACGAGAATATCGACGCCTCCGAATTTACTCTTTGCCTGCAAAGGTGATTTTATTTGGATATTATGAATTATATTAATATTATTTAATTCAGTAATTTAGTTTTTTACATTCCTGTTCCGATTAACTGTATTTTAAGATTTAAATTTGAAGTTAATTATTTTCAGTTTTGGTTTACACAAAAGTTATATAAAATCTTGTTAAATAAAATTAGGAGTAAGATTCCTAAGAATATTATAGTAATAGATTTGATATTTTAATGTATGTGAAACGGATTCGAAATATTTTAAAACAGAATATTCGTAAAGATATCTATAAGTACTTACAAAATCAAATAATTTTTTTCTTTGCTCAGCGTTGCCCACGTGACATACCACACCTTCAGCGGTAATGCCATCATCGCGGAGACTATTTGTTGCTTTTTTGACATTCTCTTCCCTTCTGCTACTTATAACTACCGACGCACCTTCCTCGCCTAATCTTTTAGCTATAGCGTAACCAATTCTGTTCAAGAAAACTGTTTATATTTCTCTTAATAAATTGAATGGCATTAACATTTTTTACAGGTGAATCTCACATTTATCAAACTATATCTAACTTTGATCTCAGTAAAATAGAAGTTCTAGAATCCAGCGCTGTCTAACTGGGTACTTAACTTAGGTCTAAGTGGTAGTATACGTAAAGTTTTCCTTAAAATGTATTTTTAAATTATGACTTTACAATAGTAATCTTTGATATAAACAATATTTCGCTGTTCTTAGACAAGCCTATTACCAGTCAAAATATTTTTAAACAGTTAAAATCGGCTACTTAGGCATTCCTTGAGACAAATGATAAAGTATGTTCATAATAATACAAATTTATATTGATGCACGATTTAATAATTTGTACGTTAAATTCTTTTTACATCAAAATGAATTTGTTCAATTAATTACTAGGCTTAGGTACTAAAAAATCTCAAAAATTACTTAAATGAAAATTAAAAATTATTTATTTACTTACCCGTCAGTTGAAGCAGTTACTATTGCCACCTTTCCCTTAAACCTGCCGCTATGGAAACTTTTTGTACTTGTCGTCTGAGCGAACATTTTTGCGACGGGATTTGTAGAGGAAATTATACTGGTTCGTAACATTTTTAATATAAAAGTCTAAAGTCTAAAGTTTATAGAATATATATCAGGTGCAGGTTCAAAACAAAGTAATTACAGAGTATTTAAGATTTGTAACGATAACACATATTATCGTAATTTGGTGTAAATAGGCGCAAAGTAGACACGAATAAAAAATAATATGATAATAACAATTAATAATATGAAATAAATTTGTCAAATGTGTAGTAAGATTCTTGTGGCAGCAGTGCTGCCGCAGCACTGAATAGTAACGCAAGATTAAATATGCTGCAAGTTGACAAAGCAATGTGTTACTTTTTATCACTAATTAAATGACTTATCATAATTTGTGATATAAAGAAGTAAAAGTATTGTCATTAAAATATATTACGTTTGAATATGTAACAACTTAGTATTTTTTATATAAAAATAAGTCCTATCCGGTTTTTATTTTTAATATATATTCAAAGTAGGGTTAAACTTTTTCGTTGGATTACTTTGGACATTTAATTTAACTTAAATCACCGAGGCCAACAAATGAGGCTAAAAGTAATTAAAATATTTTTTTTAGTTTAAGTCGTTGGGATACCCGCGACATATAAATAATAAACAAAATGTAAATTCATTCAACTCAAATTATGTTAATAAAAATGTTTTAAATATATATGAATATTATATTTACTATACAAATTACAAACTGTCAAACTTTATTATATATATATAATAAAGTTAATATTTATGTTAATATGTCAGATTTATTTTTTAATGTATGGTTATGTATAATCTGTATATTATTATTTGAATGTGTATTTAACTACCTTAGTGATTAATAATTATTCTACACAGGTACTAAGCTAGTACCGTAATATCACCTCACCTATAATAATACCTATTTTATAACAATATCCAAATATTATAAGTATTGTCTTTGTACTTTATTGCACTAAAAACTTTTCAGATTATTAAATATTAGTTATTTCTTGTCAACTATAATATAATGACGTGTTTGTGTTATACGTACGTATAAATAAAAAGAACGGCAATAAAAATTGGCGTTTAGTAGTAACACAATTTGAAAATAAAGAATCGATACTGTACTCATGAGTAGTATCGAAAAAACGGTATCGTACTTGTAAAAGTATCGACACATAAAAGTATCGTGTACATATATTTACCTCGTTGTTACTTACGACAAAATACTATCAAAAGGTACTCTTACTATACCGCATTATGACTTAAGTATCGATACACAGTATAGAATAGTAGAGAATAATTTGCATTATAATAATAAATCAAATAACAGAAAGAAATTTCTGATAGTAAGCGCGAGTGGTGGTGGACACCACACTTTTCACACACGGAGAAACGATTATGTTTATAATATTTTTTTTTTTCAAAATATTGCGTGTTGCGCTTAATATTTAGAGGGGCTCTTTAAAAGCAAAGGGTGAAAAGTGGTGAAGATGTTCTTTACAATATCAGTCAACGACGAGTGAGTGAGAACGTGATTGATGGAACGAGCAAGGTGTGAATTTTTGAATGGAACTAACAATTTTGAATTAATATATACGCGATTAATCCGGTTAAAATTGTTTCTTTTGTTATGGATAAAAATCCCGAAAATTCAAGATTTTATTATGTCTAGGAAGATTCAGCACGTTTGAACAAGATACTGTTGCCAATTTCGCAATAAGCATGAGCCGAAAGGACAAGTATCGAATACAAAATATCGTGTACAAAAATGTCGGTATCAAAAGCTATGTACTTGAAAATCAAAAAGTATTGATACTCTTTTCTTCCTAGGGTTAACTGAAAGCGCATTAAAAACATTTATCTTTAATCCTACCAATATGTGAATGTAAAGATTAGATCAAAGTAAAAATCTAGTAACAATTTAATTCAGATTTATACTTTGTATTTTGTAGTTTGTGGTCTCTGACTAGGGTGGATATACGGTATCAAGTAGATAGTATGGATACTGTACTCATGAGTAGTATCGAAATAAAAGTATCGAACACTTTCACCTCGTTCTTAATCGTGACAAAATATTGCCGACGTTCAATCTTGTGTTATGATTCAAATATCGATATACAGCACAGAATAATAGTAAGTATTATTGTATTGTAATAATAAATCACATAATTATCAAATAAAAATAATCGAATGAGGCCATTCTTCAAATTTAGGAAGCAAATGACAAATTTCTAAAGGTATAATAGCTTCGTAATCCCAGTCAATAACGAATGAATGAATAAGTGACTGACAGAAAAAGTGAACTATGATTCAGTGAAAGAACTCAATGTGTAATGCTCATGAAGCTTCAGCGCGATTGAACAAGATGCCGTTGCCAATTTTGCTTTAAGCATGAGCTGAAAAGCTAAATTATGTGGGTTATTTAGTCATAGTATCGACTAGTCAAAAAGTAGTCGCTGAGTATAAGTATCGAACAAAATGTATCGAGTACGTTTGTACTCGACAAACACAAAAAGTATCGATACTTTTTTCGTATCCCTATCTCTGACACTTGACACTGCCTTCCTGATTCTTACTTTCATCTTAAGTTATGAATTTGAGTATCTGTTTAATTTTCGTAATATATTATGAATACCTATTAATACGTTTGTAAATTGAAATAATTCGTTTTTAAAAAGTGATCAATGTCTGGATTGTCATATATTTGTGATTACGGTGAATCACAATCGGAAGGAAGTGAAGAAGAGGAAAACCTTAATCCTGTAAAAAAGTAACTATTTATAGTTAAAAAATATAAGAGTGTGTTAAAAAATAATTTATTTCTTATTTATCTTTATTTTGAATTATTATTTCTGTTTAAGAATAAAACTTCCAACGCCTAACTTGAGTGGAGTGACTGTTGTACCTAATGAAAATCATGTTGATGATCCATCGCTTCATGCAGGAAGAATTCGAACGTTTCCGCACGTGAGAGGAAATTGGGCTACTTTTATTTATATTGATTGTAAGTTATTGTTAACGATTAGACTTGTCATTCTAATTATTATTCTTCTTCTTCTTAGCATTTATCCCGGCTAGCCAGGGTCTGCCTTCCTACTTAACCTACTCCACTTTGCACGATCTTCTGCATCACGGGTGGTTAGTCCATTGGCTCTCATATCCTGCTTCACGACATCCAGCCATCGCTTCCTTGGGCGTCCCGGCGGTCTAACTCCAGGGACAGATATATCAAGGCATTTTCTTCCGACATAGTGTTCGGGACGGCGCGCAACGTGGCCGTACCATCTCAAGCGGCGCTCTTGGAGCTTATCCGCTACGTCACGGACCCGAAGACTACCTCGAATGAATGTGTTACGTATGCGGTCGGCCCGCGTAACGCCACACATCCATCTCAGCATCTTCATCTCCGTGACGCGAAGCTCCTGAATGTGCCGAGACAGCGCCGGCCAACATTTGCTACCGTATAGAAGAACAGGTCGGATTATGCACTTGTATATCCGTCCCTTGAGCTTGGGCGGTATTCTGCGGTCGCAGACCACACCAGTGACCTCACGCCATTTGGCCCAAGCAGCGCATATCCGGGCTTGGACATCGTGATCGATGCCTCCGGACTCGTGCAAAACGGATCCAAGGTACCTGAACTTTTCCGACTTAACGGCTGGTTCAGGACCTATATGGATAGTGCCAGAGTCCGGGCTCCCGCATGCCATGTACTCGGTCTTCGACACATTTAGTTTAAGACCGCCGTTCTCAAGCGTACCCTTCCAGAGGTTCACTTTCTGCTCCAGCCTCGTCCGGTCTTCGTCAATGAGCGCTATGTCATCGGCATACATCATCAACCATGGAGGTTGGTCCTGAATGTAAACCGAGACAGTATCTAAGACTACATTAAACAAAAACGGACTAAGCGCCGAGCCTTGGTGAACCCCTACCGTAATCGGAAAAGGTTTGGTGTCGCCAACAGCAGTCCTAACCATTGAAGCGGAATCACGGTACATATCTCTAATAATGCCAATATAGATCTCAGGGATCCCCTTGGCTCGCAATGCCCACCAGATACATTGACGAGGCACACAGTCAAAGGCCTTCTGCAGATCTAAAAATGCCACATGGAGAGCTCTCCTTTTTTCCCTGTAAGCCTCCATCAAAGTTCTGAGGGCAAAAATGGCGTCCATGGTACCGGATCCTGACTGAAATCCATACTGACATCCAGAGACAGTACACTCTCGGCGAAGCCTGAGATCGATTATGCGCTCGAAGAGCTTCATGGTGTGACTCATGATCTTGATCCCTCTATAATTACCACAATCTTGAACACTGCCCCTTCCCTTGTAAATAGGGGTAATGAAACTGTACCGCCACTGTTGTGGCATCGTACCAGTGCTCAAGATGCGGTTGAAGAGATCAGTGAGTATGAGCACACCAAGAGAGCCCAACGATTTCCACGCCTCGATCGGAATGTCGTCAGGCCCCACCGCTTTCCGGTTCTTCATGGGTCGAAGACAATTTCGAGTTTCGTCAAGGGTTATTGGGGCAACAAGTCCGAGGTTAGGGAGCGGTTCGGAAGGAAGACTACACGGATGCTGAGTGTTCAGCAGCTCCTTGAAGTAGCCCCTCCATCTCTCCTTCACAGAGCCCTGATCACAAAGCAGCGTACCTCGGGAGTCCTTGACACAGAGACATTTGGGAATGTCTTGTGTCGCTTTATCCCGAGCACGTGCCAGTTTATATATGAGCTTCTGCCCCTCCGCTGTTTCAAGTTTATCGTAAAGTGGTGATAAACTCTCACTGCGGGCTCATTATTATTCATTCTAATTATTAGTCATTCTAATTATTATTAGCTAATAGCAATTAAAACGTTTTGTGATGAACAAATATATTTTCAGATGCCAAAAAGGATAATTTATCAAATACAATCAAGAAACTGTCAGATTTTCTGCAGCAGTTTGATAAATCTTATACTATATGTGAAGATTTTCATATCAGTCTGTCTAAAACATTTGTATTAAGGTATCACATGATAAAATCATTTACAAATTATTTACAAAAGACTTTAAATGAAATTAAAAGGTATGAGTTACGAATATTTTTTAACTACACTACACTATTGTTTTTATTAAATGCTATTAATTTTGAAACAAACCATAAAAATCAAATATATTATTTAATTAGTTTCATAAATTTTATAAAAAGAGCTCTGTTGGTTATAACAGGATTAGGATTGAATAGGAAAGTTCAAGACATAGGCATTTAATTTTTTTAATCAACAAAACAATAATGTTAAATATAATAATAAGCTGTAATAAGCTTAGAAATAATGAATGGGAGACTTTAAATTAGCACACCAGTACTTCTGACAATTAAAATTCTTAGATTTAAATTTTAATGCATTAATCAAATGATTATAGGATAAAAATAATTTAGTAAGATCCCCATTATTACAAAAGCCACTGAAAAGTCTTGCTATGTTGGTGGAGAGGCAACAGGAAGTGTTAAAACACATGGTGAAGGGACCTTTTAGAAAATGATTAATACTCATGTTGCCATGATAAGGTCTTAAAAATTATATGTGATGCAGTTAGTCTTTCAGTAATGAGAGCACAGACAAATATAACTAGCATTGCTTCAAATATCCCTTTCTGCAATATGATATGCCCGGCAAAGTCATTGTGATTCCGTAGATTGCTTTATATGAGATTTTGGAAATATTATTTAGATACTTTTGAATATAACATGATTTAAAATTGTTTTAGATGTTTGGTGAACATTAACCATTTTTCTATTTCAGTTTTGAGTTAAATTTTGATTCTGTTGAAGTATATTGTAATGAAGAAGAGACAAGAACATTTTTAGCACTTAAAGTAGATTTATGGAGTCACAAAATTCTGTGTGATATAACATTGAAAATTGATGATATTTTAGAAGAATATAAACTACCAAAATTTTATGATGTGAGTAACACAAGAGGCAATGTAAAATTTTTCATTTATAGCTAACATCTGTTTTGATTACAACATTAGTAACACTAATAAATATGTCATTTTTAACACTTAAAGGTATAAGCACTTACATGATCAGAAAAATAATATTTTTGTTAAATCACATCTACAATTGGTAAAATTTCGATATTTTGTTCTTATTAAAAAACTATTTTTGCGGGTAGATATATAGTTTTTACTTTCATTGGTGGTGTTTAAAAAATTGTCCAATGAGGTAACTATCAACATGTCTTGCTTTTTTGTAAACTCTCCCAATAGTTTTTATATATTTGAGGTTTATACTTTGTAGATAAAATATTAGAGGCTTTTCATAAAATAAAATGCAACATGTCCATAAATATAAATATCCTGCACTCACATTTGGTTTCTTTCATCTTTATGAAGGATAAAACTCGGTGACACATCTATTATATTATAAAATAGACTACACTATTATAAAAGAGACTTTATGAAGGATAAACACAGTGAACATTCAGATTATAGAACAACATTATTAAATGCAGCCCTGTGATGCTGGCCTGCTACTGTTGGCTCGTAATTAGAGAAACTACAACCAGAAAAAAAAAACCAATAACATATACAGCCTAATATATGTTGAAAAAATTATACAAAAGAAACATTGAAATATCACAAAATTGTGATATGATAGAAAAGTTTTATTTAATATCATAAGTTGTTTCAAGCTTTCAAAAAAAAAGTTCTTTTTTGTTGACTTGTGTAATTTATGTGTGTTGTGCATTATGACACATGCATTATATTATCAGTTATCATATGCGAGTCGAATGAGTAATAATAATATACTTAATATTTTGTTATTAAAGATGATTTATTTTCTCAATGTGTATGTGTATTCATCACGAAATCTAAAGTTGGGTCTGTATTCATTTTATTTGTTTCAGAAACCATCATATCACATCAGCATACTTAGTATCCATGGGAATAAAAAATTAGAAATTTCTAAAGTATTAAAAAATTTGAATGAACAAATTTTTAAAGCCCCAGAAGACTATCCAGAATCATATTTTGTTGATAAAATAAGTTGCAGGAGTGGTAACAAATATTATCAGTATTGCTTAAACTAAAAGGAGGAATAAATTTTATAATGGAAAGGAATTTTAACAATAAAGTTTATATAAACCCAAATTTTAAGGGAAATCCACTTATTGAATCATTAACTACAAATTGCTCAAATAAAACTTATGTAAATAAACATTATACAGAAATTCAATGTCAAGACTACGTACAAAGCTCAACTTCAGGCAATAGGAAAATATATGTTAATCCTAATTTTATACAAACAGGTAACATTCAACAATGTAGCACAGTAAGTTCACTGGGAGGATGTCAAAATAATGAGCATACCAATAAATCAAAATATAAATATTCTTTTGTAAGAAATAATACAAGTAACAGAATCCAAAGTCAGTCAAGTGATATAATTGGAGGTAATGAAAATGTCATGATGGGAATAAAAAATAATCATACTTCTAATAGTAATTTAAATACAGTTCCATTATCAAGATCTCGTTATTCTATTATAAGACAAAAGCAAATTACTGATAATAAAGTAGAAGACAATATAAAGTCACATTGTAACATAAAAAAGATAACAAATCTCAATCTCCTTGACTCTACTGAAAAAAGTTACATTTACACCAAGCACAATATTGAGCCTTCAGAAAAAGTTGTTAAAATAAAAATAAGTAAATATAAAACAGTACCTATAACTTACTTGAATAAAAAAAGTGAAAGTAACAGAATAAAAGAAAAGTCAGTATTAACAACGACCACATCTAAAAAACATGTTAAAATACTAAAAACAAATCAATTTAAATATACAAAGCTGAATAGAGCCTCATTAACGAATGAAGCTATAGTTAAACCACTTTTAAATATTAATACCAGTAATAGCAAAACTTTGTGGCATAATCTTGGTAAAACTAAAGTGACAAAAACTAAATTTCGAATTAATAATATTCCATGTAGGTTATTCACAAAATATGGCAAATGTTTAAGGCAAATGTATGGAAATTGTCAATATCTTCATGATAAAAAACATGTATCACTATGTAGAAAATTTTTAAAAGGGATATGTCATGATAGTAATTGTTCCCTTTCACATGAACTGACTGCAAAAAAGATGCCTACTTGTTACTTTTATCTAAGAGGAATGTGTACAAAAGATAACTGTCCCTATGTGCATATTAAAATGAGTGAAAACATTAAAATTTGTCAAGATTTCCTAAAAGGATACTGCGAAAAAGGAGAATCTTGTCTATTCAGACATGAAACTAGTGAACAAAGTTCTGGAAATAATAATTCCAAAAGAAAAAAACAATCAATTAACAACAAAGGCACAGTAATTAAACATGTTAAAATAAGCAAAAAATATAAGAAAAAAGAAATATTTAATGATCAAAAGGATATATTGCAGGGTACTGATAAAAATAATATTGAACGCCGATATTATAAAGAACTTGTAACTGATGAAAATATTTGTCAGATCAAGCCCACCAGGTGTAAGTTAGGTGTCTTGCCTTCGTTCATACAGTTGTAACAATGTTGTCATTGTTTTATTATAATATTTTTGTATGATTTATAGTCAAGTAATGTGGAGATTGTATTATGTTTTGTACTAAGATTAAAAGAAAAAATAAATTATATATTTTTATTGTGTTTTTGAATACCCATATACTTACAACAATAGTTTAATATGAAATAATAGTTTATTTTAAAAGAAAAAAAAGTACTTTAAAACTTCTTATATATAGACAATGAAAACTACAAAGATTTGGCTTATTACATGAAGTGTATTAAATATCATACATTATTATATAATTACATATAATTTAAATGTTATTATTTAAATTATTTTTTAAACCACTTGGGCACTTTGCTTTCTTTAGATGTCGATGACACGCTACTTGATTTTTGTGTATTGTCACAAGATTCCTCTAACTTCCTTCGACTTGGTGCTCTAAACAAAATACAATAAACACTATTATATTAAGTATATTATTGTTTATTATATACTACATACGTACTGAAACAACATGATTGTAGCTTCAAATCATACTTGGAGTTTATCTTGCAAAACATTGGTCATCACTCATATCTCAACAAAAATGAAACCTATGCCCGATGATTATCTTATCAATTATATATATTCTAAAGGCAATCGCCTTCAGAATATAGATAGTTTTAAATTATAGCAGCTAAGTGGAAATTTAAGCAACCACAGCGTTTTGTGGGGATATTAAACCACAGAAATAATTCATAAGATCGACATTGTAAAAAAAAAAAAAAAATTATATTTAGATCTATTTACATCAATGTTTCAGTTTACACATACTATACTTCCAAAATAGGCAATTAATATATTTAGAATGCTGAAAACACTTTGATTGCGTTTGATTTCGACATGCCTGCCATGACTGTCGTGGCGCAGAGGCACAAGCGTGGGGATGTAAACGCGACAGGTTGTGGGTTCGACTCCCACTCCAGGAAATGTAAGTTTAGTATTTTCATTTCCTGGGTTTGGTAACAAGGCAAAGCGCGGCGTTGAGCATCGCCACTCAGCACGCAATGCCTCAATTCGGCGGAAAGTGGGAAACTGAGTGTCTTAACACAAGGTTCCCTCTGCCTACCCTGCTATATGCGGGATACAGCGTGAAGTTATGTATGTATGTGTATGAGACCACAAAAGTTTTCTAATTTCATATCTCTTATCTCTTTTTCTCCTCAAATTTCGATACTGCTATATAAGCGAAATAGTAATGTTTTTAATATTATGTACAATTAGTATGTCTTATAAGAATGACATCGTTGGTCTATGATAATATAGCAGCTTTACTAAATTTTGTGTATCTTCTCAAAATTAAAATATTCTTTATTCAAATAGGCATTAATATTACAAGCACTTTTAAATCGAAGTATATTTTGTATTGTCGGTTCTACCGGAAGCTACTGGCTAGGAAGGCAATTCTGCTAAAAGAGCTTATTTGAATAAAAAAATACATGAAATACTACTTAAACTTAGGTTTATTATCCTTATATTTAAAAAAAAATATATTTTTAATAAATATTCCCAATGCTTGCAGACACAGGCCTGCAGGTATATTTTGTAGAAAATGGAATGTGGTATTACCCACTTGTTAACCAAAAATATTAACCAGTAAAATAATTACCTATATTTGGAAGCCAAAATACTTGCAGCGTCACTAGGAGTTTTCTTAGAATATATTTCTTTTTTCAAATATGCCTGGTCTGGTTTTTCGTCTAACCATTTAAAATGCATGTGGACACAGGGTACAAATTTAGCATCTAACAAAGTAGTTTTTGGGTCTAAATTTTCTTTCAGAGGTGTTGTAACTGTAATAGATAGTATACAAATAGAGATTTATATTTATTTCCATTATCACAGAATGTATAAAAGTTTTCAATATTTTAAAAGTGATTAAAATTTAGTATTCGAAAAATATTTGATGTATATATAAAATTTTGAATGTAGCAGCCACCACATTCTGGGGAAAGGATGGATGGGAATAGGGAAATCCTGGCTTACATGTTATCGAACCGGGACACATCATTAAATATTTGGCGGTACATCTTTGACATGATAGTGGTTGCGAGCTAGACGGAGGAAGAACCTGCTACCATCCAACTACCGAAATGATATCCACCTCTCACGGGGCGCTACCCAGCGGCGGAAGTTAATTGTATTCTAACCTTGTCCCCTCACAAGGAATGGGGGGAACTATTATATTTGTAGCAACTGCTGGTGAACCTTTATATATAAATAAATATAAAAGAATGTATACTCACATATATGAAAAGATTTATCTGTCTCACACAAGTGCTCTTTAACAAAATTTTGTATATCTTCTATAGTATTATTTGGGGTAAATACACCTTGAAGTATCATACTATCAGGAAATTGTATCCGGACTACTACATTTTTATAATTTTTTAATCTTGAAATTGATATCTAAAATAATATATTATTGTCATTTATTAATTTATTGAAAATAATAATATTTTGCATTCCTGCATTATTCATTATCTATGTACCTGTTCAAGTTCTTCACGTTTAGTAGACGTTAACATCGGTGTATTTTCCAAGTCAATTCGACGTTGTTGTAATTCATGATACATCTTCCTAACTTCTTCAATTGTTAATTCATAAAAATCATCCGGCAAGTCAGACAATTCATCTTCATTTACATTAGGCTGCATGAAAGCAATTGCTTTTTTAGATCCAATCTGGAAACCATAACATTTTAGAAAAAGAAATTTATTTATTATTATAAACGTTTTACGCTTCTAGAGTTAAAACTCTAGAAGAGTAAAAAGTTTATTCCGGTGGTATTTTTACTTCCGAGGAAAACAAATATACCAATAGGTTGTCATTTCATAATAAATAAGTACTTCGAACTTATCAATGAAATAAGAAAATAAGAAGTAGGTTTGGAGTTAATTTGTAAGCGACAACATTAGGAGCGTGAGGTATAACAGCGAAAAAAAAAAGATCTTGGCATGTCTAAAGTATGTTTAGGTCATTTGTAGCACGGATTTGTAGTATTAATTAGTAGGATCGTATCAAATTTGGTTATGTAGATACATAACCAAATTTGATACGATATAACCAAATTTGATAGATGCAAGCACAGAAAATGCAAACGTTTATCCATAATAAAGGGTCCCTTAAGCCTACAATTGGGTTGCAGGACCAAGGTCGACCTTCTCACCTTGCAAAGCGATGGTCCAGGTACCTACACGGTGATTCTATAAAATGCTACGGAGTTTTTCTGAGTAAATGTAAGTCAGTGCAGAGAGGTGAAAATTTTTAAAAAGGTAAGCCGGTGTAAATTTATGGAAGCCGGTTTCACTACCGAATATCACTATCGAATTTTGCTGACGATTTTTTTTAAAGTAGTTTTAGCTCTCTCTTGTGAAATCTCTCTCAATATCGCACAATCATATAAATGTCGAATCCTCTTTACCCGATTTCGAAACAAAAATTATTTACTAATATTTTATGATGGCGTGAGTACATTAATAAGCGCATCGCACTTAGAAATCAATTTTATAAATGTAAACAAACCACCACACCGCGTACCGTAACACTAGCATCACCTGCGATCGGAGATACCTATTGCCGCGATGTCACCAGCCAAAATCGACGAAACGTAAATTTTAAAAATGTTCAAATTTTAATTTTAAATTATAGACACTTTAATTTCTAAGATTCTAAACCGATTTTGATGAAACAAAAACTATTGTTATTTGCTAGAACAGGTGCATATATTGCATGCACTTTTTTAACAAGAATCTGATGTGTCGGTGTGACTCATTCTTTTATTATTTCTTAACTCCGTGCTATATTAATTAGAATTGATAAAAATGATTATGTACGTCAATTACAAATTACTTTTTTATGAATACTATAATATTAACATTTATGTATACAATATAATAATGTATATAGTTCAATAGTGACTAACTTACAAAAGTGACTTCTTCTTCAATTTTCAGTCTCCTTTCTAAGCTCTCCTGTGTCACAGTGGGTAGTGAAGTCTTACTTTGCTGTAATGGCTGCTTTGGTTCTTCAAAATGACATTCATCATTTTCCGTAATTGTTTTATTTGTATCTTTACTTGGTTTATGTTTCTCTTTTATTATTTGCATTACTGGGTCAAATGGTTTTGACAAAGGCTTTTCATCATAAACTTTTGATGGACCTGGCTGGTTATTTTCTATAGTATCTGAATTTTCTAGTTTTACATTTTCCTCTTTTTTTAATAAAGGAGTATTATCTTGCTTTACTGGTTGAGACCGACGGTAAACTGATGAAACATTTGCTTGTCTAGAAATATTATTTTTGTAAATAATGTTAATTTTTTTTATTACAAAGTATAATAAATTAATGTACAAAAATGTTATTTAAGTTATATACTAACGTAGCTTCTGTTTTATCTAACAGCTGAAGAACAGCTCTTCCTTTTATTAAACCTAATTGCCTTAATGATTTTTCTTTTAGTGCATGTAGACCTACTACTTCTTGTCTCATGTACATTATAGCTGGATTGTGTAAAGATAATAATTGATTTGGAGCCAATATATTAATTAAATCATAAAGTGCAGTGTTTGGTGAAAAGTCACCTGTCATCCTTTCACCTTGAAATATTAAAAAAATACTATTATGCCTTGTTATTCCCATATGACTACTTTTTTATTATTTAAAAAAAATAGATATCATAAATGTTATAACTGTATGGATGAAATTAAGATTGATCTTGAATCTTATAATTAATTTATATGTTATATGTTATAGAACTAAGTTTCTTATAAATAATAATTTTGTGCTTACCATCATTCAATGTTAACCTGATTGTGACATTAGATTCCTCCCTTTTCTTTTCTGTTTCAACCATTTCTAACAGAGCTTTATTAGGTAAATTACAAAATCTCACTGTTGTGGTTAAATCTAATATATGATTATGATGCTTTAAGTCATAATTTGATGATGGTATACCCTGTTTCTTACATACATCTTCTAAAAGCTAAAATTATTAAGGAAATGTATTATTACTCTGTAAATAAATATAAACTATAATCCTAGATATTATTGTATTACAGTCCTATATAACATAAATTCTACATAGTATATGTTAGACAAGTCTCGGAAGATATTTTAGTAAAAAATGTATTAAGATGTCTATTATACGTTTTATTTTATGATGAATTTGAATTTCTACAATAAATTTTTGCACTGTTAATAATAAAATATATTCTTTTTTCAATATATTCCAAATATTAACTAACAAACCTGTAGAATGCTCGTATCAGCTGTACAACTGATTTTTACTCTTCTTCCATTTGGTATAAGAACAATTATATCTTTGGACATTTTCAAAAATGTTATTTATATTTCTACTTCTGCGATTACTATAAACTATTTATATATGTTCATACGGCATTGACTGTCACACAGCAAGCAAAAATATATGTATACGTTATACCTAATAAAAGTTAAACAGACGGGTATAACCCGGTATTAGACAATGATGATTGGTAAAAATAAAATATTAATAAAAATGACAATTAAGTTGTCAAAACCCGAAAGTCAAACCACAGATACATTACAAAATTATAGGTACTACAGCAGGGCTACAGCTAAGTGCCGAAAACCGGGGTCAATAGAAATTACGGGGGTGATTAAATACAAAATCAAGAGAGGTTTTATATTCTAATATAATTTTCGTTTGTAAATACTCTTTGTATATTAGCGGCTATGCATTGTCGAAAAGTTAGGCAAAAGGATAACAAAATACATTTAAATGTTATCAGTTAAACTACGTTAATATATACACCAGAAAAGTTACTTATTCTTTATATGATACACTTTGAATTCAGCGATAAAACGCTGGTTTTGTTATTGTGCAGATAATTTTTCAAGAACAAGTTTTATATATTGGTAAGTATAATTGTGATCTAAATTTATTGATATCGAGTAAAATATTTATAATATAAATTATTTTGTGAATAGAGACAAGGAAGCAGAAAATAGAGAAGCCATCTAGGGTTAATAGAAACGTAGATTGAGGTTAATAAAAAGGAGAATGTTTGGATAGAAAGGAATATGTATAAAAAAACGATTGTTACACAAGCTCAATATTTTTGACATAAAAAGACGTAAATCGGAATAACTATAGTGAAACCTATATCTCTTGGAATCTCAAGGGATTTTGAATTATTTATGTAAAATGTCTCTTATCTTATTTATAGACGCTAATACTCAATACTCTGTCTTACGGATTCGTTTTTGTTTTCCTTTTCCATCAATACATTGTTCAGAACAAATTGTTCCATTATTTAAAACAATTCTATAATTTAATTTAATTCCGTACATAATTTGTTACACGACATTTCATTAGCACAATCCAATAATATCTTTAATTTATTAGCGGCTATCAATGAATGACGATTGTTTCTTTGTTTCTCTTTTGAGAGTAAATCGAAAGAAATTAGAATGCTTGTACAAATGTGACAAGTTTAAACCTGATAAATTACATACAGGTAATTTAGGTACAAAGTCCAAATTATAGAGGGAAATGATGAAAAATGTATAAATTAAAATCTCAATTTAAAATGTTTCAGAATTCTTGGTAACACAGGTATGTCAACGAAAAGGTGTCGGTGCCTCGTTACAATTATCAGTAACAGAGGTTTCTTACTATCGACGGTCCAGTTAACCAAGATTAATTTTGTTACCTTAATAAAAAAGGTCGAATCATAAAAAATATAATCATTAGGATTTGTTATAAGTTATCGGCAATATGAACACAAAACTGGCGTCTACAGTAAATTATTTATTTTACACTGGAGTTGGGAGATTATTAATAAAGTCACAATATTGTCCAAAAAATATATTTTATTGTAGTAGACAACACGAGGATGCGCGCCCGGCGCCCAGCCCGCCCCGCGCGCGCTTCCCACAACAACTCTTCGCTATCTACGTCCATCTCTGTTTTAATAATTGGAATAATTTATTTAATAATTACAGTGGTTTTTTATCTGTCCATATTTTAACATTAGATATACCTAACTTCGTCTTGTATAACTTGGTGTAAGAACAGCCTTCAGGAATTGAAATAAAGTGGCGCAATATGCGCCTCACAGCACTGTTTCCATCTCTACCCGCGTCCGCTCCCTAAAACATTAATATATTATATTATGTTAATAATATTATAATTGAAAAAAAATAACAAATATTTTTTCTAATGATTATATTATTCAGTTAGTAGTTTTACAGTGGTGAGAGTGGGTATTGGTCCTATTTTACGGCAGCGTTATGGGTTTCAAGAGCAATAATTACATGATGTTTTCAGATGGATCGAAATCGTCGAATAGTGGAGATATGGCACTACTTGTTACAGTAATTTATACGAGGTATAACCTGGCGCGTAGGTCCCCGCAAGAGAGCGGGCGGTCGAGATCGGGCAAGAGGTCGGCGGGCGCATGCAGGGTGCGCGGGCGCGTGGCGTCGTGCGCGCGGCCCGCCGCCAGCAGCGCCGCGGCCGACGCGAGGCGGCGTGGCGGCGCCTGCAGCCCGTGCGCCGCCAGCGCCGCCGCCAGCTGCTGCGCGCGCGCCACCGCCGCGTCCCGCTCGTGACGCCCGCGCCATATCTAGTATTAACAAATCGTGTCTTCTCTTAAATCTAATACTATTACATGTACATCCAAATATATACATTTTTTTAACTTCACGCTGTATCCCGCATATAGCAGGGTAGGCAGAGGGAACCAGAGAACCTAGTGTTAAGACACTCCAGTCTCTTTCAACAATTCCTTTCCCATAAATACAAATATTATGCTTCTATATATATATGTATATTAGGACTTTTATGTTTTTAATGTTGTTTTTACTAATACAGGCAATACCAGAATTCAATATGGCTTATTTGTTAATAATCCGATATTCGAACAACTTCTTGTCATGCTGTTTGGATGAAAATTTCCACTTGTGACCGATCTGATTACAATACAATATATCTTTTAAAATGAGGGTGGTCCGATAAGTACTTATCCTCATCGCCCGATGGCCCGATCACAACGAAAATCAATTAAAGATATAAGCATAGATAGATAGAAAGATAAACTCTGTATTGCATACATAAATAATACATTTTATAAAGAAATAAAAAAAAACAATCATAAATAGAATCAGAATATACAAGCGTAATAAAATACTGTTTTATTAAGAGATAGTATGCAAAGATGCTCTTACTAATATTAGTGATCTATTCTTGTATGTAGCCTTCTAGGCTATTTCGAAAATTTCAGCAAAATGGAACTTCTTCTTTTGAGAATGTATAGAAGCAAGATTGTAAAATGGAAATGAACTATATCGATCGATAAGATCTTGTTTTTGGAAGGGAAATCACGCAGCGAAATCAAAAGATGCGGTGCATGGTAACTCTTCTGCTTCAATGACTACTATAAAAGTTGTTTTAACCAGTTGCAACGTGGTCGCAAGTCAGCTTTTAATAAATCTCGCCCTGGTGCTCCGAAAATTTGTACCACGAAGAATAAAGTAGCAAAAATCCACGATCTTGTATTGGTCGCCGCCGATTGAAGGTGCATGTGATAACTGAGACAGTGTGGGTCATATACTACATGAAATATTGGGCATGTAAAGCCGTGCATGTAAAGGTTACAAGATCTTACTATGCCGAATCGAGCCATTTAGACCCTGAATTGCAGAAAAAACGGCCTCGTTAGGCGAAGAAAAAAGTGCACTTATTTTACGAGGGTGCACCGGCTCATACCTCTGCCGTCACGACGGCGGAATTCGGTTACGACTAGCTGCCTGATCCACCTTATTTGGTAACTTGGCCCCGTGAGACTTCTTTTTGTTTCTTTAGTTGAATGATGAGGTTATCTTCTCTACAAAGGCCTATTATTCCTCACAAAGGCCTATTAGACCTTCAGAAAACGAATATTTCAGACGAGTTAAAGAAGTTGGAGCATTCAGTTCAAAAATATCGAGCTCAATGGAGACTATATTGAAAAACAAATCAAAACTTTTTTTGGTATTATGTGTATTTTGTTTTGATTATATTTTTATTAATTTACCTCAGCGGCGCAAATAGCGGAGCGACAGGGTCCGCGACCAAAGCCTCGTGCTGACGCCTCCACAACTGCGCCATGAAATGTGAGTGATTGTCCTGAAAATTTATAATTAATCTTGATTTTTGATACGATACATTTATTGGTAAACTAGCAGTAAAATTGGCAAATTCTCCATCACGGCAAACGACATGACGCTTTGATGCCATCATGTATCAAAACATGGTATACTTACCACGTTTACCGGTCGTATAAACATATTTATTTTCGTTATTGAAATAGAATATTGTTGCATTTAACGTGATAAGAAAAAATGCAATAGGTAATTTAATTCGTTATCAGTTCTTATATTAACAAGAACGTTTCACATCTGTCGGACGTCCCGCATTGGTATACAACTTTTTTTTATATAGGGGAAGAGGAGGTAGCCCTGGGCACTTAAATGAAACGCAAATAAAAATAAAAATACTCGTACAAGATATTTCTGTGTTATTTCAAATTTAATATTAAATTGGGCATTCCTTTATTATATTAATCAAACTTTGAACTTAATGAATTAAGTATATCACTTGTTTTCAAGAAAATATACTGTTTATAATAAGGCTTATTTTTTCCCGTTAAAAAAATGGCGGGTAGCCCGGACACTTTATTCAATGATGGATCAACCGCTCTTTGGCCTTACAAACATCACAGTAAGCAAATATTCGATGAACACAGTCTTCACAGGCACAGTCTTGGTATTTCTGGTAAGGCAATCAGAGTTTTACCAAATATTTCTTTGTGAACAATCCGTTCAGTCTCTTTTTCTCTAAGAAAGATTTTGGATATTTTTATATGGTTTTAAAATCTTTTTAGCTCCGTCATGTTGTTGTATTTCTATTTGGCCTTTTTTATTGCTTTTTTCTTCTGTTTTTCCTTCACTTTTTATATGGTGAAGATGTTATAATCTCGCTTTCTTGAACTTTCCCGACCACGTCAATCGTGAAGTAAACTTGGTGGTACATTATATCGCTCTTTCACTCGTCTCGCTGAAAAAGTGCATTTAATCGTACTAATTTTGCTTGTAAATGTTTCTGTCATTTGATTTTTCTCTTATTTTGCTCCTTCACTGGTTCTGCTCATGATTTTTGGTATAATATATTAATATTTCTGCAACGATATTAATAACATACGTACTTCACCTATGTTATTACTATAGTTGCAGAAATATTTAACATATTTAAAACATTGTGGAACCAATTGAAGTACTTTCAATAAATAAGCAAAATTACATTAGTCCGAGGGTACCCGACAGCATAGTGTCCGGGGCTATCCGCCCGCTATCATGCAACATTTTTGAACACAGCACTCTAAATGTATAAGAATTATTATAAATACTATAACAATCTCTTAATATATAAAGTTTACTAAAACTCTGCATAGCAGACATGTATAAAAATTTACTTATTGTACTTAATAGCCACCGATGAAATTTGAGAGGAGCGACGAATTTTTTTAGGCAAAAATAAAACATTCTCTCACGACTAATTTACGCAGCGTCCGCACCACGATCAAACTACATTTGTTTCTGCTCTAGAAAAGGCATCTTTACAATAACTCTTTGTCTAAGCAATGCCTTTAGTTTTTTTAGAAATTGAGGTGTCCGGGGCTACCCACCGTCCGGAGGTACCCGCCGTTCCCCTATATATATTTTCCGCTAATTGTATAGTAGACAGTGAGAACCTAGCCATGAATTGTTGTTAATTTAGGTAAATCCTGGTGCCTGGTGTAAATTTAGGTAAATCGCGTGATGGGTAGCAGAACACAACGCAACAGTTTTTATCATAAGATCAAGGTGATATAACCGTGAAAAGATTATTATTATAGTATAGTATATTTCTTGGGCTTACCAACTTAAAATACATTTGTCGATAAGTATAAAACATCTAGTAACAACTAACAAATTTCCGTTTTCGTCAGGCTAAATATAGAAGCTTCACAATAAAATAACTTACAAAATTGTCATAATTATTGTACTACTACATAATACTTACCCATAGAAAGGGAGACAAGAGCGCAGCAGGAACTGGCATTAGAGGCAGCGAGGTGTTCCCGCATATACCGAAAGTACACGTGCTCTAACAGCAAGAGCAGAGCCGCCAGCAATATCCCCGCCATCAGCAACAAGAATGCTGACAAAAATTGTTCTAACGCGAGCGGATCTGATGATTTGTGCTCTTGCTTGTTTGGCTTGCATGTGCCCGTCATCCAGTACCTGCACAAATAAATATTTCACAACCTCTACTCGTATGTTTAATTCACACTTTATAATATTACTAATGTCCCCGTAGACGCGTTAACAACGCGTTGTCTTTAGCAATGTATGTATATGTCACTTTATATAAACATGGATGTCAAACCACGGTAGTATGTGTAACATTTATTTTATTAATTTAATATACTTTTTAGGCATTATTAAAAAAATATATTAGCATTCTGCACTCCTCTATATAAACTATAAATGTGACAAATTTCATGCTCCTCCGTCCGCGTAATTTTCGTAAAAAAGGGTACAAAGTTTTTGCTTCACGTATTTATATATAGATGGTTTCATTCACATATTATACCTTACATATACTTTAATTTTAATATTTTGCATCTACTTTTAATACACTTTCTTTACGATTCCAATTATAATATTTACAAAAATTAATGAATCATGTCGGTATATAAAATATTTCATTTTGTATGTATACTTATCCTACTGTAATACCCACCAGAAATATAAGAAAGAAGGTATTATGAATGCATAATGAATTATCAAAGTCAGCTCTAGATTTTCAACTTCAACTAGATATAATTACTGATCACATTGTCACTATATAATTGCTGATTACTTAGATTTGATAGGGGTTGTAGTTTGGATCAATAAGCATTAGGAAGTCAACTAATAGAGTTAAGAATGCAGTTGGCAGTTTATTTCTAAATATATACCTAAATAATAAAAAAAATATATTGTTTTGCAGAAAGACAGTAAAAATAAAATTGACAGAACAGATCAGAAGCCTACCTGCGTAACCGCTCTAGGTCTCCATTGGAGCGTAAATCAAGTAATCTTTTATTAAACATGCTTAGATATTTGGAATTTCGTGTAAACGCTAATCCATAGCCAGACATCGCGTACCACGAGCCTACTGTTAATAATCGGCAGTCTTCATCCTACAAAATATTAAATCTAATGTTAGTTAATGCGATAGGCGTGAGAATAAGCCAGCTGCTAAATCTATTCGACAGCCTACTTGCGAAACAAGATAATCCAGGACAGTCCCGTCGTAGATAAATGCATCAAGCTCTCCTGTCAACACACTGGTCACTCCAGCACTCACGGTGCTTCGGTTGTACCTAAAATAAGTGTATATATAAAATATTTCTATTATTATTTTATATAAGATATTGTGTAACTTTATTTTTATTAGGCATAAAAGGTAAGGAAAAAAGTATACTTTTTTTGGAAAATACTAGGCAAACTAACGTTCGGGGTCACCTGATGGTAAGTGATTACCGCCGCCCACGACTCCGTGTAACACTAGAGGAACTACAGATACGTTGGTACTCGTACACATGTCGTACCGACCTGCAAACGCTGTCGCATTCCAAGTTGTATGGCGCGTGAAAGGAAGTGTCTGTTACACCGCACAATAGTGAAGTGCCATATAGGTGGTGGGGATGATATTTACGAGTAAGCTAATGACATACTGTACTAGAGAGAGAAGTTGCAAAGTGAAGTCATGGAGAGCGGACAGAATTGGCGTGTTCCGGAAGGGTAGCTCTTAAGATTCTTACCGATTTTAACAATGTGCTAAATTTTGTGATATTAACTATAGACTACCAGTCTATTTACAAAAAAATGCGTAAAAGTTACTAGTACGAAGAAAAACTTGGAACAAGTGGATATCTTTATATTTTTGGAAATGCCTATTTACACATCTAAATAGTAGTTCGTTGAAGTCAGTTGCATAATAATATTTGACATGTTTATTGTTGTGTAAATATGGGTTATAACTTACTGAGCCATGTACGCGTGCGGTTCGGAGAAATATTTGGACAGTGTAGCGTCAGAGTGCGACCAAGGTACGGTGCCAAACTTGAGCGCCGGTCGGTGTGAGAGTGGGCGGGCGATGCGGGGGTCATCAAGACCGCTGAGTTCGTGAAACTCCTCACGAGTGATCATAAAGGCCGCCAAGTTAGCCGTGTATATCGCTAGGAACACCACGGCAAACATCGCCCACATATTCGTCATGAAACGAGCTGTAAAGCCTCGCGGCGAGTCCACGTGTACAGATGCCTGCTCACAATATAATATAAAAATAGTAACAATGCAATTTCAATATACTTAGTATAATTATTAGATTTTTTAAATTTTGAATTAATATAGTCTCGAAATTTTAGATGATTGATATCATATGATAAAAAAATCTTGAATTTAAGGCTAAGTATTTTTAAAAAAAAGCCTTTTTAGAAATAATATTTTGGTTAAAAATTTTTTTTATTTAATATATCTCGATGCATATTATAATTTAAACTCACCTGAAATAAAACGGCCCAAACAATCCAGTATGTTCGACAGAGTGAAAATCTATTCTGTGGTATCCTATTGGAATTATGACCGGTTGAACAATCAAAACCACTAGGAGACAGCCACTCGAAAAAGAATATGGAGAATGTCGCCGCTTGAATAGCGACAGCGCCAACTAGCATCCACGAGGCTGTGTCGAAGGGCTCAAGGAACGCTGTAGGGGATATTATGCCAGTACGTTTTGCTACAACTATAGCGACGCCGGTTTCCATAAATGGCACACTGAAATCAACGACGGCTTCTCGATCCGAATTTATAATTAACGATGTTAGTACCTATGAAACAAATATTATATGAGAATTATTTTATCATTTAATAACTATCTATGTATATAAAACTCTTGCGTTGAGTGACTGACAACGCATTACTACTGGCCATAGAATGTTGGATTCAAAAACTCATGTTGGAACATGTAGATTTCTTGGAGACTTTATATATGCGGTAGAGAACGCACAACGAGGGCACGCCTGTACGCAACGCCAAAGTGTCAAGCCCTTTACAGATTATTGGGTCCCCAACGATTCGAATGGCCCTGCGTTATATGCGATCAAATGGTTCAAGCTGATACTGAGGTGCACCAGCCCAGAGGTGAGAACAGTACTCCATACGAGGCCGTACCTGGGCCCTAAACGGTGAAAACGGCTAAACGGTGTTTTGTGTAGTTAAATACTGTCTCGCTGTGGCGATGACGCCCAATTTCTTCGAGGCCAATTTGGCCTTACTCTCCAGACGATCTCGATACTGGCACTCATTCGAAACGTTGAGGCCCAATATGCTCTTACTGGGCGCGGCTATAAGAGGAGTGTTCACAAGAACTGGCGATACGACAAATGGGGTTTTCTTGGTGGTCAACACGCAAACTTGTGTCCTCAAGGGGTTGAATTAAACGAGGTTCCTTTCAGCCCATGAAGAGACATTCCCGAAGGATGCCTCAACGGAAGACACAAGTTTCTTTTTGCACCCTGCGACGTTTTCCTGAGAAAGACTTGCGCGACTGGAGTATACGGCGTATACCGTGCTATCTGCATAGCAATGAATGCTAGAATCCTCCAGCATGTCATTGATATGCAGAAGAAATAGCGTAGGGGACAGCACACAGCCTTGGGGAACGCAAGCGTTCACGGGCATATAGTCGGAGCAAAAACCGTCGACAACGACCTGAATGCTTCGCCCAGTGAGAAAGCTGGCGACCCACTTGCATTCTCGGGAATTCTCGGGAAGCCCATACGATGGAAGTTTAGCAAGGAGCGCTCTGTGCCACACTCGATCAAAGGCCTTCGCCATGTCCAGTCTCCTCTTCCTTTTCACTTCACTTTCATTTAATACACATTGACCGGATAGTTAAAGGAAGTGGCGCTGTTGCTATCTACCTTCGTAATCATATACTTACATTCCACTATACTTAGAAAGTCAGTCACAAACAATGAATGATCTGAACATTTATTTATTGAATTTTTTTTTTGGCCGGGATTATCAGTAGTTTTTTTATAGTCGGGCCCTTCGTCGACTATTTTCAAGGGTTTGAAAATCTATTTGAATTTTTCGTGTATAATGCAGATTATACCATAATTATGGGAGATTTGAACACTTGCCTCATTAATATCGATAGTCGCGCCACGCGTTTATTAAACATCATCATCATATTTCATTAGTGTGTGAATGAATTAAAAATTTAAATATATTCAAATATTTAATAGCATTTTCTTTTGCCAAATTAAGATAAATCCTAGAAATAATCATTGGGTATATCATGCGGATGTCCTAGTGTCAGGGGTGGTGGGACACACTTGACTCTTGAGCCACATGGAAACAACATGTTATAGTCTACTCAAGCAAGAAAGGACAAATTAAGAAGAAGAAATGTTGCCAAATTAAAAAAGAAAGCGGATTAAAAAAGAAAGCGGATTGCGGAAGGCAGCGATGTAGTGTCGCACTCTAGCGACCTAGTCGCTTTCGCTGGATGGCGAGGTAGAAACAGGCCTTCCTTGCCCGTTCCGCCGCCTCCTTAACCAACACTACTGTTTCACAGAAGGAGCGAATAGCGTCTCATAACCTCTCTCAACCCACCATACCCGTGAGGTTAGTGAGCCATGACGCATAGTTAAGCACTAGCGGAAAACTGCACTAATCATCAATGGCCATCCATCGGCCGGCCAATGGTGTTGCCAACTGGGACTTATGCGGCTATTTGTGCCTCCTCCTGTGATCTTGAATTTTGACGCAAAAGAATAACCTCAATGTATATAGAAAATATCTTTCTGATAATAATAGCTTATTATTTATTTTTGTAGTTTTATTTATTTTTCTCCTATATTATAAGTTTCTGTTTATTGATTGCCAGCTAGTGTTATGTTATAAAACTAATGTGACTATGTTTATTAGCTTTCTTTGTTTATGACAAGTCTTTTATGATTAAATATTGAAAAAAGAAATAAATTAAATTTGAAAATTAAATTTCAACGCCTGTCGTGGCGCAGAGGCACAAGCATGCGACTGTAAGCGCGACAGGTTGTGGGTTCGATTCCTACTCCATGAAATGTAAAATTTAGTATTTTCATTTATTGGGTTACGTAACAAGGTAAAGCGCGGCGTTGAGTTTCGCCACTCAATACGCAATGGCTCAATTTGACGGAAAGTGGGGAACGGCAATGTTGAAAGAGAATGGAGTGTCTTAACACTAGGTTCTTTGGTTCTCTCTGCCTACCCCGCTATATGGGGGATACAGCGTGAAGTTAAAAAAAAAAATAGAATTTGTCAATACCATATCCGTTTTTTTGTTCACAAGTTCCGAGATTAATCCATTCCATTTCCCTTGATGTAATGTTCCCCATCGTCCATCTTCAACACGAACTAGCTCATACGTGAATCCTAAATGCTCAGCGAGCTGTTGCAAAAGATCTATACAAAATCCGCTGCAGCATTGATAGAGTGAACTGTTTCTGTATGCAGTACCGGCTTCTAACCTAATATATGAAAGAAAAAAATAACGCGATTAAACAAAATATGAAATCATGAAATAATTTATAAAATAATTAAAATGAAATTACGACCTATTATATATATTTTACATACTTACCCTGCAACCTCTACTTCAGGAGCTACACGGCAAATAACTCCACGATCTAAGGAGCATCTCCCACTCACAGGATCGGGTGGAGCTAAGTTAATATAGGGTGGTTCCTCTAGAAATGTGATTCTCATGTGAAATTTTTCAGGTACTCCCTGTGGCGGAGTATGTAGTCCGCCTGGCCACACTATATCTTTAATAGCTAAACGCTCTTTCGGATATGAGTTCCATGTACCAATTTCTTCCCATACAAGCTAGAATAAGACATTATAAGTAAGTTCTTGTCTGTGACAATGGTGCACATGGACCACGGCGTCCGAAGGTGGTAATTATGTCACCCATACTTTGATCACGGCTTCCATGACATCACCGGTACAAGCTAGTGCAAAAATGTACGTGCATTATAAAAGTTTTAATTCTTATACTTCATTAAATATACACTTCGCTAAATATATTGAAGTTTTTAAAATAACAATTTTAACGCATCAATGACAATTTGGTTATGGACATAATGATAATTTTAGTCGTTAGTCTTAAAATAAAACAGAAAGTATTAAACAGTACTTGCCTGATCACCGAGCGTCGGTCTTAAATTCATAATTTTGAGTTCAGCCGCTCGTAATTCTCCATCAGGTGTAAATTCTATACTTGGTCTACCAGATTCGCCTTCAACACTAACATTACGTAGATGTCTGTAGAACCTTTCCCCGGTGGACCAACGAGCTTCTCCCGTACCAACTCCACTGCAAGACAACCTAGTGCCGAGTGGGTATCGAATATTTTCTTGATCGGACACGTACGACTCCACACCATATGCAAACACCTTAACTGCTGTCGCTATTTCTGATATAATTGACGAGCTCGATGTGTCGAAATGGACACCTAACGTATAAACAAAAATATGATAAACAATTTAGTAATCCTAAAGTTAAGAGAACCACTGGTAGAAAAAAAAGCAATAGATCTGTTTTATTACAAACATTATACCCATTTGTAATTCGAGACAGGTTTTATTTACTTTGATTTCGTCAAGTACAAGTACAAGTCACCAGCTAAATAAAATACAAGTAAATCGGCGTAACCGGGGTCTATGGACGACTGGGGTAGATCCCGTGGCCCCGGCTAGTGACGGTTGAGGAGGAGCTCCGTGAGGTTTTAGTGGGTAGTCCTACCACCTGCCGGCTTAGGAGTCCCACATAACCTGTCCGAGTACTCAACGGGCGGGTACCCTCAAACAAAAGGACAAACAAAAGGGTTTCCTCACGAAATCAATAAAAAAAAGTAAATTTCTTTATAATAAGACTCTTCCTATACTTGACATTTAAATTTCATCTATATGTAAGGGATGATCTAAAAGGCATATGAAAACGTACCTAACACTCCGACCGGGAATTTATTAGGTTGTTGCATTGATCCTAGAACACTCTGCGTAACAATCCAAACAAAGTTTTCTCCAGTAAGATGAAGGTCTCCTGCCCACGACAGTATGTCTGCAGCTTCTTCACGGGTAGCGTATAATAGCATCACCCGTGCTTCACTTGTTACCAGCTCATTTAGGTCGACTGCTTTTTTTACCACGATGGCATTTAGTATAGTAAATTTGAATCGATCCTGCAGAATATTACACGTGTTATCTGTTATACATGAGGCGTATATTGATATAAAGATTACAAAACATACTTGTAAAGCTGTAACCCTTTCCCTCACAGCTTGTATGAAATCGTCGTGGCCAGCTATAGCTGAAGTGACGACGCTAAATTGATGCCACTTATACCTCTCCAATATAGACAACATAGCTGCCGTTTGATGTTCAATCGTTGGCGCTAATTGGAGTCGTAATGATGCATGAGAAGCGTGTTTTTCCAAACCGCTATTATCTGCATTCCATGCTATAACCTACAACGGGTAGTTATTGATGTAAGTAAAGTATACAGGTAAGTTTACATTTTTATAACTACTAATTCTTGAAAATATTTTTTAAAAATATTACCGGTATCCCAAGGTAACCAGCAAGTTGTAAAAAATATTGTGCGGAGGCTGTAGAGCGCCCGTATTGTTCGTGATTCATAAGATAAAGTATAGCAGATACATTAACTGCTAAAAATTCTTTACATAGCGAGTCCAAGATAGCTGAAAGCATTTATATTAGTATTTATATAGCTGGCTTAGTATTTTTTTATTAACATCATAAACAACATGCAATTATATGATTCAGGTATTTAACATAAGAGTTTTTTTATAATATTTATTTTATTTAAATTATAAACCCACGTAGTGTACTTTCCATGCACTTAGATAGCTTACAATTTTATTAGAGTTACTGTAGCACTAGTTATTTATATTAACTAAAGTCATCTACGACTAACATTAAATTTTTAGAGTCACTTACACATAGGACTTGGCGTAAGGCCCTGCATAGAAAGCGTAACATTTAGGCGCACTTGAGTAAAAAGTTTGAATTTGCGCGGCAGTTTGGACAAAGCCGCCTTCTCAGCTCTTGTGTAGTCGCGGGCACCAAATGCCTTATGGGGGACTACAAGAGCAGCGGTGACAAAAGGGGGTACACGCGGCGTTTGAGGTGCCGGCGAGGTTCGTGGTCGCCACAGGCCGTCCCCGCCCAAACGTACGCCGCTGCCCCGCGCGCTCTCTCGCCCCCCGGCACCCGTAGCACCGCCGCCCACCTTGATGCCACCGCCACGCTCTGCCGCACCTGTCGCTGCCAAGGCGCCCAGCGCCGCCAGCGCCATCAGCGCTGTATGCGCCTGCATCTCTTCTTTGGATGCTGTTACACGGAATGCAATAAAAAGTATGTAAACGTGCTCAAAAGGTACGTAGGTACATAATATATTGTTACTAAACGTATTTCAAATACAGCATAGAAAAATCTTTACCTAGAAAAGTATGTACACCTAGGTATAGGTAAACTTATTAAATTTTGTCAACAAAATGTCTTAATACCAGGTTCTCTCTGCTGCTGTCTGTTATAATATTTATGAATTTTGTATATTATTGAAGATTTAAATTCAGATTTATGAATTGTGAAAAAGTTTTCTTTTACTTTTTTTGTCGTACCTACATGTAAGTATTACTAAGGTTTCTTGTTTATATATTTAAAGTCAAATAATTTACCTATTAATACCTAAATAATTCATAAAAAAATGTTTATTTATTTAGAATATATTTTCGGTCAAGTACGTATTGTTATAATATATATTTTCTTAATATTGCAAATGCGAAAGAAAGAAACAATTGTTTGTTTTCTTTTTTTTCTCTTTATTTAAGAACTTTGTCGGTAAGACGTCATTATAGTTATGATTTAATTATTTTATTATTTTATTTATCCTCCATTAAATTAAAAAAGTTTCTTAGCTACTACAGAATCTGGTATCGCCAGAATACCTTTTGGTAACTTGCAGTCTGCAAGTGAATAAACGGCATCTCGGTGACTCATTCTGGGTACATTACATCGTGACATACATCATCTATTGAATTACAAGTAGAACAATTTGGACATTCAGTTTTTTTCATTAGGAATGTGTCGAAATCTAAATGTTAAACACATTACGCTGTAAAACCTTTGTTGTTTACTGTAATTAGACAAACAGAATCAATCCAAATACAAATCCAAAAAACCTTCGAAAGATTTTGTCGAGTTAGTTCTTTGTAATCCCAAATTTTCTTGAACTTTTTTTTAGTATCCAAATTTTCCTTGACCTTGATTTATTGCAATCTTAATCCCAAATTTTTGTCGACCTGTTTTTTTTTGGGCGTCCCTAATCTAATAGTAAATCCGCTACTAATTTATTGTAATTTATAAAAAGTAAGCTGATGGGAATCGTGTTATAGAGACGCTTTCCCGCTTATATATACAATAATATAAGCTAGAAGTATTTCCATATTTTACTCCATACCTTTAGGCGGTATAGTTTGTTTGCGTGTCAATGTTAACGGGTGGTAAATCGAAGTAGTATGGCAAGAGTCAAGTAGAATTGAGCATTTCATGAAATGCTTAACATTATCGATTAGCCAGATCATGATATGTGTGTTTGATGATCATATCGTGAAACGATAAAAAAGTAAGTGAAGTTGCCTCATGACTTTACGCGTTAACACGCTCGCATAATCGGATTTTACCGCGTAGGTCGTGCCGCGTTGACAATTTATGTCATTTTTGAAGATAGAAAAAGAAATATACACAATAGTTTTAAATGCCATAAATGGAATATAAAAAGTCCAACATTCGCTAAGATGATGTGCTCCACTTCAACCGGAATAAAAGAAACACTGAATAAATTTTCTAAGAAGTAGGTAAGACTTTTGTAGTCCAACTGATTCTTTAGAGGTTGAAAGTACATAGTTATTTGAAAAAAAAATTGTAACTTATATTGGATTTATATTGAATAATTTATAAAAATCTTATTTTACGATTAAGACACACGTCCATGACGAAATCATTGAATTTCTTGACCAAGCAAATTTATAATAATTGTTGTTACGTTTTTATAACATTCATTAATTTTATTTTGTTAAATTAATTAAATAAATAAGATGAAAGCGCGGTCAGTCACACCAACCGACCAACAAAATCATACCAATTTTTATGTATTAACCCAAAATATGTACATATAAAAGATATTACGCGTATTAAGCGGTCAACTTTACAACTTTACAACTTTAAAAATGAGTGTCTGGCAATTAGATAAATGAGTAGGTAACCTATTACTAAGACGTAGACATGTTAACAAAATTTATAGTGTGATAGTTCAGAGTTTCTGTCATATACCTACAGATCAAATATCAATGATCATATTTTAAATAGAAACATATATTATACTTAATTAACAGGTTTATTGTATATGCTAGGAAAAGTATGCACCACCGGTTCATACTGTCTTGATCAATTTTCGATACGATTTAGCGAATACAGAAAAGCAATCATGCATACACAATTTTTTTGTTAATATATGTATGCACTCACAATATTTTTGTTACAATAAATTAATAATAATAATATTGTGAGTGATGTAACAGTAGCGTCCTGTACTTTATGTAATTGCAACGATAATTGTACCGATATCTATGTTAGTAAATCTATAATACGGTATCCTTATTAAAAATAAATATTATTGTGGATTAGTTGAATGTCCAATTTAATAACTTTTAGTAATAGATATCGATATGATAATAAGTACAGCTCTTGAAAAATCCAGGAGTCAATACCTATAAGCGCGGTAAGCGGTGGTGGCAGTGGCAGCGACGGCGCGGCAGCGCGATGTGAGCTGCTAACCACATATATCACGAAGGCGGTGGGCCGACATGGGGTCGTTCTAGGACGGACAATGGCGTGGCCGCCGTAGCGCGAGTTTCACGCGTGTTTACGTAAGCGCCACGCCCCGAGCCACGCTCTGGCGGTAAGGGGCGCGGCGCGAAGCGCGAAGCACCTCCGGTCGCCGAGCGCCGACTGACGCACCCTCATCCCTTGTGCGCGCATCTAAATCGCGCCTGCGCTAGCCCTCCACAAGGTTTACGCCTCCTGTTATATAATAAGATACGGGATCTACTAACCAAGTTAACTGGACGCTAACGACTCAGCGATGACAACTAAATCCAAATATTACAAAGGGATAATATATGGGATAGTATCACGTCTGAGTTCGCCAGTATTATCGCAGACTATTATCAACTTTTTAGTAGATTTCAACTCTGAAGACTGTTTAATTTTCAAATATATTAATTTCTTTGGTCTACTCTTCTAGTAAGTAGACAAAGCACAACAATATGCACTCTATACGTAATGTATGAAATGAGCAAAATCTGATTCTATTATTATTGCATAATGCTGGCAACGCTCATTATAACGCTTATTATTTTTATATATATTCATATATATAAATAATATAAATAAAGATCTACTAAGTCCTAAAATATGTATAAATTGTTTTTTATAGGAGCTATAAGTGACTTCCCAGTCAAGAGAGAGTTGGAATATTGTGGTGTTTCCGTGGGCTCGGCTAGGAGCGGCCGGGAAGGAGTACCGTGAGGTTTTACCAAACAATTATATAAATATTAAATGGGACAAATTGCCGCGTGTCCTTAGGATTCTTTTTTTCTTGTTAAGGAATTACCAATAAATGATTTGCCACTTGTTAGTAATTAAAAAGCAAACCTCTAAAAATCTTTTTCCATTCCACTATCGTAGTAAAATAATCCATTTTACCATATTAGAGTGGTAAAGGTTATGGTACATATATGTACCATAACTATGGGGCATGCCCTCAGTGGAGTCATAGACTCCTCTGAAAGGTTACCAGGTTCTAAGCTGAGATGTTACTCCACCTCGTAGCCTTTGGGATTGACTAATAAAGCGTATTCTTATCCCAAACAACTCTTTGTGACAAAGGAAACATTTAACCCGAAGGTGACGAAGAAGTCAATACATCAGTCCTGTCTTTATGATCGATTTCTTCCTTCTCATCCTTATATCTTCTGCTATATCGCTTAGACTATCATCTTCACTCTGGTAGTTCAATATCAATTTCATTATAGTTACATAGCCATGTAACTATAGTGAAATTTTATCGTTACGTTATCGTATTTTCCAAGTGCAAGGCAATAGGTTAAATGTCTGAAATGCACAACGACGGATTCGCGCTATTTAAAAGATTGAGCAAAAAATACAAAATGTATGCGTAATTTTCACGCAGATTATCTAATTCGGGTTAAATATAGTACTTATTCCATGATTATTTGGAGTAAATGATAAGGTATGGATCAATTTATTCGAATTATAATTCGAACAATTGAATGTTCATATAATAAAATAACAACAGAACAAGAAAAGTTACATTAAGAAACATCACTGCATATCAAAATATTACGAAGATTAAAGACTGTATTTGTATATGAAACTGCTGAGACAATATAAAAAACTCGTGTACAATTATAATCAACTTTCAAACGTTAAAATTTACCATCCATTTTCACCTGTTATATAAACGATATTTCGCTTATTTTTGTAGTTTGTATTTTATTAATTAAATATGTGTTACAGAAAACTCCTTTTTATTCTAAATTCGTCGTTCCTAAACATGACAAATGAACATTTTAAAATTTTTTGATCGGCTTCGTAGAAGGATTTTACATACGAGCTTAAGTATGTTTTGCACTTATATCTTTGGCCATAATGATTCATAATTTGCTTCATCAATACCGTTTGCAACACTCATATCGCTATCGTACGTGACTTGGTCCAAGAATCAAACTATAACTGTCTTTAAACTCTATCTTTAGCATCTAACAACACGGACTAAAGACAAACACGTAGGAACACAAACTATTTCAATTCGAGTATACGTTTTAGTAATTTTTGAGTAATGTGTTTGAGTCAAAAAGATAGAATATTGATTGCTAATGCTCCGTCTGAGGTAGGACTGCCACCTCAGATTTGTTCTAGATTAGAAAGAGTTCATCGAAAATTTAGAGTTTCACCCGAACATTTCTAGCGTTACAGGAATCTCGATTATTTGAAAGATAAGCAATACCTTAAAACAAATGTTAATGGTTTAGCACCAAAGCTAAATGCAACGCTGCAAAATAGCTTGAATATTAATTAATATTAGTAACTTGAGAGTTTCATTAGGTATGTTGCCGCTGTCAAACAATATTTTTAAGTTTTGCCTAATGAAAAAATACTTTTTTCTAAAATGTCCCGAGAAGAATTCAACTTTACAAAATTATACTCATAATTATAACTGCATAAGAAGACCATGATGCTACATCATTGCTGAGACGCTGTTTCTATATGTTACCAGCCTTCCTTAGTCCCGAGATTTCACATCATGTATTCTAGACTTTCAATTTTTTTTGTCAAAAAAAGTACTCGTTAAGTAGTACAACTTTTTTTAGCCGGTATATTTATATATCTTAAGATTTAACTGAGCTGTTAGGCTTCCACATCAAATGCTCAATGTTAATAATGTCAATAATTTTTGCGTGAAAGGTGAACAACAAACAGAGAGACAGACAGACAAAAAAAAATAAAAATAATTATTTATGTATGCATTGCTCCCTCTGAAAATGGAATTTGAATCTAGAACCATAGTTCACAGGCTAGTCTTAGACCCTAATGCACTTTGCCTCGTTACCAGAGCGAGGAAATGCAAATACTAAATACAAATTATTACAAATATTTACGTTACAATCGCACATTTGTGCCTTTGCGTCACGACAGGTAAGTGTTATTACAATTTATAAATTTTTACATAACTCATACTAAAAAATACGAAGCCTCCTATAAAACAGTATACATACCGTCTCCTGCGCCTTCGACATATTATTCTAAAATTGCCCCTTTATATTTTTATTTTGAATCATGATGTAGGTATTTATCGTAATTTTAAGTTAGAAGAATAATCAATTAAGTATATATATACTTTGAAAAAACCCACCATTTGAAATATTATCTCACAAAAACCCAATACTCCTTTGGTGAAAAAATCCTATGTATTATCATTTGGAGTACAAAGTACTCCATATACTTTTAAAAATAAATACAAACACAAAATATATATTTTTTTAAAGATTGCTCTCAATCTGCCCATAGTTAATGCTCATTTTGTGGAATGTGAGTAACAGCAACCATTGTTATATGTATTTAAACTCATAATTTCAGCTTTTTTATTATCTTAGGATAAGAAATTGTTCAAACAAGGTTGACGGTAACCAGTTTCACTTCAGACACTAATGATAATTTATAAAGATAGCATGTAGCTGTAGTAAACTTAGCACTTAGCAGTATGCTACTTTTAGTCTTTTTTGAGATTTCTCATTGTTGACAGGTAAGTCTGATAGTCACAGCTAGTGGACTGATGTCATATAGCATCAACTAAGTGCTCTCATCAGTTTGTGATTCTTGTACTGTTCTACCTCATACATTCAATAATGTTACTAAATAAATTACTCTATAAGATTGGAACAAGAATTAGTAGGAGCAAAACTACATATGACTTAACAATGTTTGATGGTGTGACTGACTCAGGCAAATACATTACAACAAATGAGATTCTTTATGATTTCTTGGAAATATACTCAGGATATTATGAAAATTTTGCTAGGCAATAACTAAGGGATATTTAACTGGTACTTGAACAAATTTTACAAAATATATAGAAATTTTACTCAAATTGTACTTTTTTATAATCAATGAAAATAAAAATATCACAGATATACACAGCCCCCAGGTACTTTAGAGTCTTCTGAACTTTGTATTAATGCACATAAAATATAGTTATTATGGTTTGTTTTCTAACATTATTGGCTTATTACTTGATTAACTGGTCCTAAATTAATCTTAAGTAAATAAATTATCACTGAAATATAAAACCCATGTATCTATGTCAGTCTTTTCTGGTTTTAATAGCACTTATTACCCTTAATCACTTTCACCCCAACACACTTCATTAAATGACTTAAAATGTCCTTTAGAATATTAATACTGATTCATAAAAATGTCCATCCACAAGCAATTTCATGAAAGTTCTCATCTAAAAAGTTTTTCACAACACTTACAAAGATCAATAAAGTTCAAAGTTCATACACAATATTTTATTAGCCTTACAAATTAAGTAATACATCGGTGGTAAAACAACTTTTATCGACGGTCTCTATATGATCGATGTGATTCACGTTCACGGCTGCGACCATGTGAACGCTCAGAAGTTCTCCATAAAAATTCATCAACTGAACGTTCATAAGATCTCTTATCATATACAAGTACAGAACGAGGATAGTCAGCTAAATCATAATATCTTGGTGGAGGAGGTGGTGGAGGAGGCAATCCATCATAAGTAGCAACAGCACCACTAAATCCAGGAGGTGGCACATAAGGCAAAGGTGGCAATTGGTGATGCATAGATCGCATATATTCTGCTAAGTAGGCCTCAGCTGCAGCTGATCCGCTATTGTTATAGTTTTCCCTTGTTCTGTTAAACCAAGATGGTAGCCTATCCCTCATATAAGGTGAAGGAGATCTCCTTTTAAATGAAGATCCTAAGCGATTTCTAGGAGACAAGAAGTTCTTTCTCCTACTTCTGGAAGATGAATTTATTCGATTTCTGTAACTTGTTCCTCTGCCAGACAGAGGGGCTCTGTATGTTCTATAGCTACCACCACTTTTTAAATAAGCTTTTTTAGATGCCTCCTTTGATTTTCTTAAAATTGGTGTCATTTCAATTCCTTCATCTTCAGGAAACAGTCTACACAACTCTTCTGCAACTTTAGGTTCTATTTCTTGCCCATCTCTGCCAATTTTAACTGGTTTACCTTCATTCCATGGATTATATAAGTGAAGTGTACTGCTAAATGACAATTCTTTTCTACATATCCAATCTACTTTAAAAACTCCATCTAAAACTTTTGCTGAAAGTCCAGGAGGTAAGACCCATGATATTGAAGGAACATCTCTACGAGATTCGCTTCCTAATCTTGCAAAACCAGCAAATTTACCACTTTCTTTGACTGAAAAAATTAATAAAACATTTCTGGACTCTCGGTATGCCTGGTTTAAATTTGCTTCATTTTGCGGTAAAGTTGACCATACACCTTTGGCTTTGGATAAAGTGATATTTTCTGCATTATTTGATTTTATAAGAAAAAATCGAGTATCTCTGAACAAGTAATTCAGTTTTGTCATATAATCATATGTTTTTATTTTTGAACTGGTCGAAGTAACACAACGTCGCTTGGCTTGTGCTGGTGAAGGGCTATTAGATTTAGTACGTTTGCGATTTGCACGTTTGTCTTTAGATTTGTTAGTACTAACAGAGCTTATACTGGGCGTGCTCGATTCACTTGAAGATGAGCTTGACACTTCACTACGAGTATCGTAAACTTTTCCTTCTTCTAATTGTTTCAGTTCTTCTCCAATCTCTGCTTCAACTTCACCAACGCCGAGATTGACAGCATCGGTGTTGTTTGAAACCTCCATTTTTAACAAACAAAGTACCAATTATTTAGAGGTAACTATTGAACATACCTCAATTCTAAAGGTTTATTAATTATAGCAATAAAATATATTTAAATTTATCTATAAAATACTTCTTTATCTCATGTATAATTTGTAAATGTTTTCGCTTTGATTAAATAACAGTTTGCCACAATAAGCTTATGCTTGTTACTGTATGCCATACAAGTATTTAATTTCTATAGATAAAATAAGAGAACACCGACAGAGTATAAACAAATTGTGCAAAGACTAACAATTTAAATTTAAATGATTCTATACACCCCATCGAGACTTAAAATCGATAACTCGTTACGAATAAGCTTCGACACAAACATATTAATCATAATTTTATGTTTGTCGTGCTAGTTATATTTTGTAAAATAGTTAAAAATAATGGATTTTTGTTTAACAGATGATACTCATTAAGTGTCTAATTTTAAAATACTTTATATTACGCTATCTACATAATATGTATGTAACATGGCACGAATGACGTTTTAAAGTTTTTATCATTATCACCTGATTTTATTATTTCGATGTTGGTAGCATTTGTTTTGAACTTCAAGTTACGAAAATTAAAAGTTTGCGCACTTTGTTTTGTAGTTATTCAAACTCATTTTTAAAATACTAGAGATATTAAAAATTGTCGTTTTATTGTGTAGAGCTTCAAAGTGACGTAGACAATAAAATAGCTAGGAATTTTATAAAGATGCATTATATACAGAAATATTTAGATAAACTCCAAATCCCTAAAATAAATCACAGTCCCATAAGTAACGGACATAAAACAAATATTTTTTTATATTGTAATTATTACAGTTTCTATTCTCAAAAGGTGAGGCGGTGATATTATATTATTTAGTTATAATATTTTTGAGTCTCTTATACTTTAAAAAGTATTAAAACAAATTATATTTCCCAGGTCCTGATGGCACTATATGAAAAGAATATAGAATTCGAACCTCTCGTAATAGACATTACTAAAGGGGAACAATATTCTTCATGGTTTCTAGAAATTAATCCTCGTGGTGAAATTCCAGTACTCAAAGTTAATAATTCAATCATACCTGATTCTACAAGAATACTTGATTATCTAGAGCTTCACCTGAATCAAGGTTTCTTTAATTATGGATAAATATTGATATTTGATTACTTCAGTACACAGTTTTAATTAAATTTTTATTGTTTCAGAAACCACACCGCTACTTGATGTGTCACTAGATAGCAAAGTCATATTAAATGTAAACAAATTCAGAGATTTAATAGATGCCCTACCTGCTGGATTAATAACAATAGGATCATTTTTTCATCCACATCTTTGTGGTAGCCCTAAATTGCCATTTATTTTGCCTGTCCGAGAGGTTTTAAAAAGTAATTTATTAAATGATTATTTTTGTTATTAATAATTTTCTATATTTTCTTGGTTACAAAGTCTACTCAAGAGAAACATAATATATCATCTCCATTTTCCTTTTCATTCTAATTTTGAATGATATTCAAAGCTAAGCTGGACTTAATTTACTGCCATGAGAAACAGTGACATTGCAAATATAAATAGCTTGGAGATTCATGTGACAATTGAACCCATGATCGTTTAGTTATGCCATTCAGAAATAGTAAAAGTTCTGAAATAATTGTTCATGTTTTGTTAATGCTGTTATATATATTCTTGTGGATATATTTTACTTATATATAATATAATAAATTTATTTGTTGTTTTAAGATGGTGATTTGAGTAGTTCAAAAAATTTACGAAAATTAGCCGAGGAAAATCCTCATGCTGAGAATGTATTGTTATATAAAGCTCAAATTCAGGATCGAAAACATGAAATTCTCAGTAATGAAGAAGAATATTTAAAAGTTTTGAATATTGTGGAAGAAGTACTTGAAAAGGTGGAAACGCAACTCAAAGAACAAAATGAAGGTAATTAGAATATATTTTTATATTTATGATCTCTACCGTTCTCATATGCAAATTAGGTAACTATTAGTATTATCTTTTCATGGTCTAACTCAGTTTAACATGTTAGTTCATTAAAATAAATTGACCAAAGCTAACTTCCTATATTTAGTTGCTAAAAATACATCATAATAAAAAGGATAATAATACCATAGCAAAATGTTATTAGGGTTGAATTAAAGAAAATAACAAGACAGAAAGTTATATGTTTAAGAAGAGCGCATCTCTTCTTAAATATATAACTACTCAAGTTATTAAAATAACAATGTGTATAATTCTTTATAACTTATAGGTATATGTTACTAGCTTAACATACATACTTACAGCTCACTTTTTTAAAGCATTTAATCTTTTAGTATACCTACTTTTTATTAAAATTGTATATATTTTGAGCTTGAAATCTCAGATAAAACGCAAAGTTGAGTTACGGTATTCAACTCGCAATGTTTCAAATTTGGTCGACAAAGAGGAGAATATATCTTTTTGTGAGAGTGCTTTAACGTATATCTAATAAAAAGTATGTCTACAAGATTACGAAATTCACCCCTGAACAAATTGACAATTGGTATCCATCTTAATGTTCCGTACATTAAGATGGATACCAATTGTCAAGAAAATCTAGTTTTCAGATATTTATAAAATATAGATTTAGTTGAATAAGAGTGTATCACTAAATAAAAGTATCACTTTTATTTAGCTAAAGGATCAACTTTTTGATAGAATTTAAATAAATGAGATTTGAGGTTTGTTATGTTCTTGACAATTTAAAAATAAAGAAATTTGGAGGTTTGTTATATCGGACCCGGAATTTAAGCGGTTGTTCTAGCGGTAGTGCATTTTGTTTCGCACCTGTCGGAAACTGGTTATGTATCGGAATCGACACTCGTAATGGATCTTTCCCTCCTATAAAAAAGTATAGCGCTGTTCAGGATTGTCGGATGTTGGTAGTTTATAATCGAGTCAGTATATCGTTGTATGTAGCTATTGACATCCAAAAATCTTACTCTTCAACGTTTTTTATTAGACAATAGAATTGAGAACAATTGTTTTCAAAGTAATTCATACCGTCGGGATTAGGTGCACACAATTTTTTTTTCCTTAGTTCTCTTTATTTATTTTCTGCTTAAATCACAAAACTTCGTCAATGTCCATTATACCATTGTCCATTATTCCGGCTTCGACCATCAAAACTTAGGTTTTGGCTAAAAGTATGAATAGAGATCCGATTAATACACGACACTCGATACCTCTTTATAAATCTTATAAATTGAAAATTACTACAACACAAATATAGTGATACAAAATGTAACTTCTATATTTACAGATAACTGGCTATGTTGCGAAAAATTCAGCATAGCAGATATCAATTTGGCTGTTTTACTTCAACGATTGTGGGAACTTGGATTGGAAGAGAGATTTTGGGCGGGAGGTAAACGGCCGTATATAGAGAACTATTTTTCACGAGTAAAACAACGGGATTCATTTAAGAAAACTATACCTAATTTACCGGTCCATTTGAAAATGATTATTACTTCACAACCTCCTGCATATGTAGGAGCAGCAGGTGCCGTGTCTATAGGAGTAGTTTTGGCATTAGTATTTGTATTCAAAAAGCTTATTGTTTAAAAATCCATACTCTTCTATTATACAAATAAAGAACAAACGTATGTTGTAACGTTGTTCTATACTGTTATATTTGATCGAATATTACACGTGAATCAGATTATGTCTGTTTCATGTGCTTAGGTTTCTTACTTAAAATGTTACTATGATAACTTTCTTTATACTTTTTCATATTAATAGCATATGTTTTTATTATCGCCATATTCATATGAATTTGAAAAAGCAAAATATAAAGTTACATATAAATTGTTAATATATAAAAACAAATGTGTTAAAATATTTTTTCAGTATTTTCAAAATCAGTATTATTTATTTTTATTGTATATGATGTATAGTAGATATTATATGATTATAATTATAAAGTATATACACAAGTATTTTGTAAGTAACATAATCGACTATATTGTATTATATTAGGCTGTTTATAGATAGTAAAGCAATTTAAATAGACTTGGACAGTTTTCTTTCCACTTTCTATAATTTACTTAGTCACTTAATAATCTCTTTTCACGAATATGTATATTAAGTATTCTCCTGAACCACAGCAATAGGTACCTTTGGACCATTCTCTTCTGCACGAGGATAGAGTATTTTTGAAGTAAAAGGGCATATAAGAATGAAAAACTTACTTACATTATCACCATATCCAGTTATATTATTAGCCGAACATATTTTTAGAATTATAATTTCCTATATGGCTACTGATTATTGTAATTTACATAGGGCACACTCAATGACACGCGACAGTTGTAGGTATATTTATAAAATTATATTTATTCATTATCCTAGTCCTGATAGGCACAGGGCGATGTAGGTGTCTATCATATGTATAATAAAATGCTTCTAAATGCTCGCAAAATGAAAAATATATTGATCTAACACACACTTTCCTGTCAACCAACCTATTTTAGGTAGGTAGGAAATAACTATATCCGATTCTAGTTTTTATTAAGTATAGATTGTATGTAAAATACACACGTTACGTAAAAGGGAAGTTTAGAGATGGACCCAAATTCCCTTATATAGTCATTACACGCGGCTTCGCTCGCGTGGTCGAAGGCAGTCCATAGTATATAGTGCATATATGCGTTAATTTAAAGACTTTCTAGGCACTAGCCTAGATTTTAAAATTTTTTGACAATCATTTTTTTAATAAAAAGCTTCACTTGCCCTTTTTATACCTCTAAAAATATACAAAATTTCAAGAAAATCAGTTCAGTAGTTTTGGCATGCAAAACAAACAAACTTACATTCAAGTTCATTTATAATATTTGTAAATATAATATAATTTTATTACTGACATATGTATATGTAGTGAGTTTACCTTGGAAGTCAATTTTTTTGTTGACTTCACCTTGAATTGCAAGTCATAAAGAATTAACATATTTGGCAATTAAAATTATGTACTTAGATATACATAATATGATTATCATACTTTTTCAACCATAACCTAAATATTAATAACAGAAAAAAACTTTTTAAAACAGATCCTATCTGATTACTTATATTTCTCCTATTTCACATTTGTGTTTGATGGCAGAAATGCTAAATTATTTAAATTGGAAAATGTTATTAGGATACCAATTGTTTTTATAAATATACTATTTTTATGACTATTGAATAATGGGTGTCATTGAATATTTAACATTGTTGGAGCCATTTTTATTAAAATCAACCCAAAGATTTCTTTTCTATAGTACATCATGTTACAATACAACAGAAATATACTGTGCAGTCAGGTAAAAATATATCAAATTCATGATTTTTTTGATATTAACTTTAAAATTATGTTATTTATGTAAAATATATATAAAATAAATATTACCAAAAAACACAAGAAAGAATATTTAAGTACCATTATACCATTTATTTGCAATGATAACAACAAAAATATAAGAAACAAATGAAATGTTACACACTATATATAACACTTTTGCTAATAAATTAAAAAAGCCTTAAAAACTGTATAAAATCATATACTTAATACAACCATGAATATAATTTAAAAAATCTTTACAAATAAATAATTCATATTCTTATTAACAACTTAACCAAAATCTAACAATTAAAACTTATTTTGTGTCATCTGCAGATTCACTTAGATCTGGACCTTTGTGTATAGGCATTCCCATAAAGTGTTTGCCATTACTAATAACAGATCTTTTTCTTTGAGGTATTGTGGAAGTGTTTACTTTTTCTATATTATACTTAAAAATACCTTGTCCTGGTAAATTAGGGAGTATACTTGGCATTGTGTACCATACCCTATATGTTACATACCATGTCAATATTGCCACAATCCCACTTATAAACTTTTCAACCATTATGTGATAGTATAGTATTGTGGATACTAACATTACATCCCATAATAACTGAAGAAAAGCTATTGCTATTAGAAATGCTCTTACATATGGTGTAAACTTTTCATATGATGTTTTAAGAATATTTAATTCCTCTGTGTTAATATTTCTTAGAGGATTAACACTTGGTGATTTGTCATTTAAGCTCCTTGAGTATTTCTCATCACGTATATAGTCTCTAATTCTTTCCCATCCATTAATTGCCCTTGCTTCCTCAATTAGAACTAAACTTGAATAAATCAAAATGAAGCAGTGCCCAGATATGTCAAATCCATTCCAAAAATGTCCATGTTTAAGACATTCAACCTTGTCGTTATACATCTTAGAATTACACTTTCCATACTTCATTTCTATTATATTAAACACTGTTGTCCATGTATACCAAAACGCAGTAGCAATAAAAAGTCTTAGTAAATGAGCAGTTAAAATAAGTTTTCTTTTGCCACAGCATGTTGTATAAGAAGTCAAAAGAACATAAGGCACTGTTAAAAATAATGTCCAAAACCATCCAATTTTAACAAAGTACTGATTAAATATGTTGTCACTTCTAGAAAAATAGCTTTTCGGGAAAGTTAATACATCTGCTATCAGAGACAGTAAAAAGAGAGCACCTAAATAAACAGCTATTTTTAAACTAGTGTCAAAGAACAATATTTTCTTACAAATGTGCACTATCATAAGTATAAGAACTTCCAATATTGATGAAGCTTCTCTGATGGGTTTGGTACCTTTTGCGTCTGGTAAGTCATTTTGAAATTTATAATTCATTCGAGTATTTTTATATTGTGCTCTACTTGTCATGATTTAATAAGCAATTAAACTTCCTTCACGAATCTTGAATCGTTCTCTCACACATTAAGAATCTGACAGTAGTCAATAGTCATACGGTCTACAGTCAGACAGTAGTCATTTATAAGGCGACAGTGACATTTTCCACTTAATCAGAGATTATAAATGTCGATATGAATTTTATTAATTTTTTTATTATTATATTACGAACAGATTACATCAAAATAAAACATTGTCTTCAGTTATATCTAAACAATTTTAATTTTTTTTTACGCTGTTTGAAAATTTTAGCAGAAAAATTCTTTGATTACCTTATATTTAACATTAAGCATAATACGCGTATATATTGGTGGCATTTTAATAGTAACATTTATTTTTATAATTCTAAAATTTAATAGTAAAATAGAAAATATTCTTTCTATCATAAATATACAGTAATGTACCGAATTACCGATATTTTTACTAAAATTCCGAAGCAGGTACCTATTTTTATATATTCGGCTATAATTATTTTATTATTAATTAATTTACGAAACCCTTAATTTACAAAAATTAAAGAAAAGAATTTCTCCACACAATCACACAAATCGAAATAGTGAATCTTCCTTCTTCTTCTTCTTTTTCTTCTTAGCATTTATCCCGGCTAGCCAGGGTCTGCCTTCCTACTTAACCTACTCCACTTTGCACGATCTTCTGCATCACGGGTGGATAGTCCATTGGCTCTCATATCCTGCTTCACGACATCCAGCCATCGCTTCCTTGGGGTCCCGGCGGTCTAACTCCAGGGACAGATATATCAAGGCATTTTCTTCCGACATAGTGTTCGTTTTTTTTTTGAGCCTTGGTGAACCCCTACCGTAATCGGAAAGGGTTTGGTGTCGCCGACAGCAGTCCTAACCATTGAAGCGGAATCACGCTACATATCTCTAATAATGTCAATATAGATCTCAGGGATCCCCTTGGATCACAATGCCCACCAGATACATTGACGAGGTACACAGTCAAAGGCCTTCTGCAGATCTAAAAATGGCACATGCAGAGCTCTCCTTTTTTTCCCTGTATGCCTCCATCAAAGTTCTGAGGGCAAAAATGGCGTCCATAGTACCGGATCCTGACTGAAATCCACACTGACATCCAGAGATAGTACACTCTCGGCGAAGCCTGAGATCGATTATGCGCTCGAAGAGCTTCATGGTGTGACTCATGATCTTGATCCCTCTATAATTACCACAATCTTGAATACTGCCCCTTCCCTTGTAAATAGGGGTAATGAAACTGTACCGCCACTGTTGTGGCATCGTACCAGTGCTCAAGATGCGGTTGAAGAGATCAGTGAGCATGAGCACACCAAGAGAGCCCAACGATTTCCAAGCCTCGATCGGAATGTCGTCAGGCCCCACCGCTTTCCGGTCCTTCATGCGTCGAAGACAATTTCGAGTTTCGTCAAGGGTTATTGGGGCAACAAGTCCGAGGTTAGGGAGCGGTTCGGAAGGAAGACTACACGGATGCTGAGTGTTCAGCAGCTCCTCGAAGTAGCCTCTCCATCTCTCCTTCACAGAGCCCTGATCACAAAGCAGCGTACCTCGGGAGTCCTTGACACAGAGACATTTGGAAATGTCTTGTGTCGCTTTATCCCGAGCACGTGCCAGTTTATATATGAGCTTCTGACCCCCACAGTTTCAAGTTTATCGTAAAGTGGTGATTAACTCTCACTGCGGGCTCTGGCTACAGCTGTTTTGCTGGCACGTTTCGCCGCAATGTAATCCACTCTGTCTTCAGGGGAATTGGAATTCTGCCACTCCTTAAAAGCAGCCTTCTTTTTCCGAATCGCTTCCTGCACCTTCATTCCACCACCATGTCTCCCTGTCGATGACTCGTCCTCCCCTAGAAATGCCAAGAACTCGTTTACCTGCAGTAATAATTGCTGACTGGGCTCGATCCCAAGCTTCCTGGGCAGTTTGGGTGTCAGTCGATAGATTTTGACTTTTAACCTCTTCCCAGAAAGTCGGTCTGCATCGGCCCATCCAACAACCACCACTTGATCCTAGGGTCACGTTTCTCGGCAACTTTCTTTTTCGGAGTAACGACATAGTCCATGACTAGAAGACGATGTTGGGCCGTTAGGCTTTCACCAGGAATGACCTTACAGTTAGTGACCTTGCCTATATGACACCGTCTGGTCAGCAGATAATCTATCGGTCGGAATGAAAGGACACCACTTTCATGGATTGGATGATAGGAGTATGATAGTGGTGGCTCGAGGATCCGGAGTCGCGTACCCGTATGACCTAAACCAAGTATCGGACAGATACTTGACAGGACACCCTCTGGATGTATCGTGAATGAATATGTGAATCGAAATAGTGAATACGAAGGTTTAATTTCTAATAAATCATAAGATAAGTCTAAGAAAGCTTTCTGAAAATTCTTGACTAGTGTATTCCATAGAGACACAAAGCTCGACTCGATAAAAGAGCATTGTCGAAAACTGTCCAGTAGCTACTTTAAAAGTGCTGCTTCTCATCCGAACCAACTGGTGGTAAAAGCCTGCGACTACGATATTAGCAAACGTCCCTGGGGGCCCCGTAGGCCTCGACACGTTTTAACAGAAGAAGCTGACGCCATTACTCTCGCGAACGATCCGCAACATACAGGTAGGATCCAACACACTCGCAGACGCACACGACACAAACACCGTCCCCGCCGTTGGAGACGAGGTCCTTATTTTTCTACGGCTCGATCACGCCTCGGCGCGACCGGGTCAAGCCACTAAAATCCAACAGGGCATCAAACGCCCTACCCAGTAGGCTTAAGCTCGGGCCGAGCGAAAGCAAAGTCCCCCACTACAAGCAGTGTTCGCAAGCCGAGGTTCGGCCTCGCAGGAGGCGCCCCTGTGACACTGCAGTTCTAAGTTGATGGTCCTCCTCCCGAGGAGGCCAAGCCAGGGTCAGAGCTCTTCAAGCTCGGCCCCCCACAAAACCCGGTGACGCTGTCGAGGCCAATAGGGCCAACAGCATACTACACAGTCGAAAAAAAAAAAGACTAGTGTATCTCATCCACAACTATATCTACCTTATTTAATCGCCGTGGAAATGGCATTATAATAAATTATAAAAATATATTTATATTTTTTTCCATTTAATTTTTAACTTAAAAATAATTTATTTTTCTAAAATGCATCTTTTGTCTATGTCGCTTGCGTCTATCTACACTTCTGCAATAGGTTTGTAATTTGTACCTAGACTTTCCCTCCTTTGCTTGGTCTTTTGATAAAAATCACTATTTAAAATATTGTATAACTACTATTCCATTATTGTTTACGTTCCGAAATTTAAAATGCGTAAAATATCGAAAAACCGCGTAGAAGATGATGTTGTTTCATCCACAAACGAATCTGGATCTGTTGTTAACGAAGAGCGCGGAGGAGACGCAGGCGACTCAATTCACAAAAATGATGAAGAAATTGAAAATGATGATCGTTCATCCGAATCTGATGTTTCTAAAGATGCACCAAAAAAGAGTAAGGCTAAAAATAAACCGAAAAAAAAGAAATCCGAAAAAAGCAACAATAAAAAAGATGCCGAAGGAGAATACGAGGTATTTGTAACCATAAATTACGATCACTGGTGTGTGCTGGTTAAGGTTAAATATGTATTCAAAGTGATAAACACGTTATTATCTGCAAATATTGATATTATATCATATCATCATAATATAAAAAAATACATAAATTTAAAAAAAATATGATATGTATTGTTCGTAAATATGTGCTTAGGATTTCGGTAATTTAAGTTCTTTTATGATTTTTATTTTCTACTTATTATTTATCGGACAATTAAAATAATAAAAAAGTATATACATTTTCTATTGTAATATTGTCACTACAGTAGATACCAATTCGTTTTCATAATTAATTTTACTGATTTTTTTAATATACAGGTGGATAAAATAATAGATTCAAAGAGGATCAAAGGTAAGCTGCACTATTTAATACGCTGGAAGGGATACTCTGCTGATAGTGATACATGGGAGCCACACAACACATTGTCTTGCCCTGATTTAATTCAAAAATTTAATGAAGAAGTAAGTTACAATAAAATATAAGACAGTTCAATTATTTAGTTGTGGCATTCAAGCATGCCACATTAATAATCTCCTTGTTAAATCATTGAAACATAACATAGCACAATTGTTATATTTCAGAAAGAGAATTCAAAGAATTCTGGAGAGAGCAAAAAAAGAAAAGGCTCTAAAAAAGATACTAAATCACCATCAAAGAAATCTAAATCAAATTGGGATAGCAAGAATGCTGATGAAAATGCAGAATATGAAGTAAGTGTTCTTATATAATGTATGATTTTGACAAGAAAATGATTGGTGCTGTTTACATGACATATACATTGCATGTTTGACAAGCTATATAGACATATGCATATGTTACGTTTACACATAAATTAGGTATGTCTCTAAATATATATCTCTGACTGTATGTCTGTAGATATATATCTCTACATATTTCATTACACCCAGGAATCACCTCCTTGAACTATAACACTATTATTTATCCATTGTCTTAAATTATACATACATACATAGCTACATAATATATATACATACATACATACATAGTATAAAAAACAGAAAAAAACTGTCACTTCTGATGAAGAGATTCAAAACTTCCTCAGAAGCTTGACAAAGGAATTAGAAGGTAAAACAGAAGTAGCAAATGTCCAAGAATATTAAAACAAAATAGAGAAATTGATAAGGGACAGCATAAAACAAAGAGCCGAGGTAAAAGAAAATAAAACTAACAACAAATAAAAAAATAAAATTAACAAAATTTTCAGCCAAAAAACACTACAATTAATAAATGAACGTACAGAACTAATGTTTACAAGGAACAAAAATCAAGAAATGAAAAGGAAACTCAGCAACCTGTTTAAAGAAACAAAGAAATCTATCAAAACAGACTATAGCAAACATAGGCATGATGTAATATCACGAAATTTAAGAAAATACAGAAGTACGAAAAGAGTTATAAAGGAACTAAATCTAGACAAATCATGGATACACAAACTAGAAAGTAACAGTGAAGTAACAAAGTCAAGAAAAAATGTAATGGATGCTCCAACTAAATTTTATAAGGAATTATACAAACAAAGAAAAAACGACAGTGAGGCAGAAGATGCAGATGTAACGTCCAACATACACTCAACAGTAAAAGCAATTGAAGAAAAAGAGGTTCTTGAACACATAAGACAGCTCAAAGTTGAAATAAGCCCTGGACCAGATGGCTAACAAAATTCATAAAATAGGTGCACCAGTCCTACTTCATCACCTAACACACCTATTCAATATGGTACTTGAGTCTGAAATTGTACCAAAACAGTACACCATTGTTTAAACCTATATCTTGCATTTATCGATTATAACAAGGCATTTGACATTATCAGTCGTAGTGTTATCTGGAACTCTTTGGCACAGCTACATGTGGACCAAAAATATATAAATATCTTAAAAAATATATATGCGCAAAGCACCAGTTGAGTCAGATTAGAGACAAAAGGTGACGAAATAAAACTTGATAGGGGGTTACGACAGGGCGATCCCTTATCACCCAAGATATTTATTGCTGTACTAAAATGCATTTTCCGAAATCTCCACTAGGAAAATAAGGGCATAAGGATGCAAGGTTATAAGTTCAACCACTTAAGATTTGCGGATGACATAGTCCTAGAAGCCGAATCTGCAACGGAACTAGAAGAGCTTATTAACCAGTTAAACAAAGAAAGCGTAAAGGCTGGCTTACACATGAACACTGCAAAAACTAAAATATTGACAAACAGTCAACAAGTTTCAACCACAATTAAAGGATATAAATACTTAGGATGGATAGGATAGGTTAGGATTTTAAGGAATATATATACTTAGGAAAACAAATGACATTTACAAATACTAACAATGAGGAGGAGGTGGAGAGTAGACGAGTAGCCTTAACATGAAAGAAATTCTGGTCACAGAAAGAAATCCTGAATGGTAACTATAGCCTTACTCTTAAGAAAATAGTCCTTGAGACATGCATTCTCCCCAGCTTGCTTTATGACTGTCAAGCGTGGACCCTTACAGACAAAAAAAAAGGAAAATAAGATCTACTCAAAGAGCCATGGAGAGAAATATACTTAGAATAAAAAAGGCGCAAAGAATAAGGAGTAGCACTATAAGGAAACAGACAAAAGTACAAGATGCTCTTACCAGGGTCTTACAACTGAAATGGAAATGGGTAGGACATGTGGCTCACTTCCAAGATAAGAGGTGGACGCTGATAGCAACCAGGTGGAGAGGTCCCACAGGAAAAAGAAGCGTGGGAAAATCGATCAAAAGATGGGCAGACATAGTTCAACTTGCTGGGAAAAACTGGATACTTAGGGCTAAGAACAGACAAGAATGGGATAAGCTGGAGGAGGCCTACACGCAAAGAGGGGTCCAACTTTAGTAATTCATTATAGTAACTAACACTACTAATAACTAACTATAAGGTGCATCAACAATTTTACTAACCACATTCGAAATGTACTTACATATGTTGGAATTTGAATAAAGGGCTTAATAATAATAACAAACGTGCTGAGTGGCGGAACTCAACGCCGCGCTTTGCCTTGTTACCAAACCCAGGAAATGAAAATTTCCATTTCCTAGAGTGGGAATCGAACCCACAACCTGTCGCTTTTACAGTCGCACGCTTGTGCCTCTGCGCCACGACAGGCGTTAACTTATATATTGTATATATTGTGTATATTGTCTTAAATTATATTAGATATAATTGTTAAATGAATCTTGTTTCCTAATATGAGTAATATGAGTATGTACTTTATTTATTTAAAGCTCTAATTACCTTATAATTAGAATTTTATTAATTAAAGTATTTTTATAATTGCTCTTTTTTCTTCAGCTGGTACCATATTTAATGATATTGTTTCTATATCTTAACATATAGGCTGACCTATATATTAATTATTTTATGTAACCTATAGAGTAGAGACAGAGAGAGAGTGAAGGATAAGAGTGGCAACAAGGTACTCACTTAGTGCTTAAAATTATGCTTTATGCTTTTTCTCATATAGTAGGGTCGGCAGAGAAAATCTAATGTCAAAACATTTAGTTCTCTACTATTCATACATTCAAGACATAGCTTGTTAGTTGCCACTAACTAATTGACAATAACTCAATGACGCACATTGTCTTACTAGAGCAGACAAACAAAGTAAATAATTTATTTTTTATTCCAGGTAGAGCGCATCCTTGAAGTACATCACAAAAAGAGTGGTGCTAGAGAATTTCTTATCCATTGGAAAGGATGGTCTAACAGATTTGATTCCTGGGAACCAGAAAGCAATTTGAATTGTCCAGAATTGATAAAAAAATTCATGGATAAGGTAAATGTGTACTTTACATAGTCTTGTCAATAGTTTATTTTTATGAATAGAGGCATTGCGTGATGAGTGGCGGAACTCAATGCCGCACTTTGTCTTGTTTCCAAACCCAGGAAATGAAGAGACTAACATTAGCCATTATTACCTGGAGTAAGAATCGAACCCACAACCTGTTGCGTTTACAGTTGTACGCTTGTGCCTCTGCACCACAACAGGCATTTGACAGATTTTGTTTTCCTATGAGACTACTCTTTTAAACCTTTTTCAATATCTCTCTTTCTATGAAGTTTAATGTATACACAGTATAGACTACCCATGTCTAGATAATCAAATTTGTAAAAAAAAACTGAAAACCAGATAACCAAATTGCCACTTTATATGAAAAAATAATTACAACAGTTTAAAGTTATAAAATCTGAAGTTGAAACGGGCAATAGAGAGTAAAATAATAAAACAACTCATATGTGTATACTATTAATGGTTAATTTGAATAAATTTCATAATTACTTCAGATAATAATTTTATACTTCCCGCATATACCAGGGTAGGCATTATTACCTGGTGTTAAGACACTCCGTTCCCCATTTTCCGCCGAATTGAGGCATTGCGTGCTGATTGGCGGAACTCAACGCCGCGCTTTGCCTTGTTACCATACCCAGGAAATGAAATATTCCGTTTCCTGGAGTGGGAATCGAACCCGTTACCTGTTGCGTTTACAGTCGCCCGCTTGTGCCTCTGCGCCACGAAAGGCGTTTAATACTTTTATAATATGAAAAATATTATTTTATTTACTATGTAGTGCTGTAATGTTTTTGTATTTGTGAAGGTGGAAGCTGCCCGTTCTACAGAGTCTAGAAATCTTAGAGTGGCTCCAGAGACAACAAATCGTTTCACTTTACAGGATCCAACTTCTGGCCGCCGACTCAGCAAACGAAGAGGCCAGCGCCAACGGTAACTTGTTCATTTAATTTTACTACTAATAATAATAACTACATAATATACTACACGACTTTAAATTAGAAAATTTTTTAAAAATACATTTATCATATAGATATTATCTTGTTTTAAATGTTTATATCCAACCCAACTTCCTAATTTTATAGTTATGCTGCATGCTATCCTTACTAATATTATAAATGCGAAAGTAACTGTCTGTCTGTCTGTCTGTCTGTCTGTTACGTTTTCACGCCTAAACCACTGAACCGATTTTGATGAAATTCGGTAGGAAGATAAAACTGTACTTGGGAAAGGACATAGAATACTTTTTATCGCGAAAAAAGTGGTAGAAGGGGACAAAATAAGGGAAGAAAGTTTGTATAGAAGTTCCTTATTGTCAAACATAAAATCATGTAAAATTGTTCAACTGTTGACAATTTTCACACCTAAACCACTTAACCAATTTTGACAAATAGTCTATACCTTGGGAAAGACTATAGGCTACTCCTTACCACGTTGCGCGATATAACCGAATTCCACGCGGGAGAAGCCGCGGCCGGAAAGCTAGTAA